>OY986063.1:4253384-4444972 GCA_963920205.1 Stenodema calcarata
ACTGGTTTCGCTCTGTTTTTGTGAGGTTTTCTAATGAGAATCATATTGGCGTGTTTGTATTGTTGAGGGAAGTGTCCTGTTTGCATAACACCAGTGTATATTAATGTGATTATAGTAATTAAAAGATAAGAGTTTTGATTTGAGAAAATCGTGAGAACGACAGATATATTGCACAAACTCGAAAAACTCTGCAAATTCTTGACACAACGGTTCATTATCTTCTTTGTACAGATCACCCTTCTGTCTAGATCACTAGGTCTAAATGTCTAGATCCTAAATGTTATATTAATTATTTTTATCAATTATCACTAATTATTAACAATTTTATCAAGTACCTAGTGAAAATTATTATAATTTATTGTTAGGTATTAATAATTCGTATTTATTATTAATAATAATTATTATTAATTATGATTAAATAATACGATATAATTCTGGGGTTTTTAATACTACGTCGGTAATAATTTTTCTATAAAAGAAGTACCTACCAACAAACATTCGAAATTACCTTCATTTCCGTAGCACGAAACGCACCTCAGAACAACAAACTCGACATCACTTAAGCCATATGATGTTCCAAAGAGCTTGTTAGTATGAAAATGGACCTGCATTTCAACCGTTTGATCCACGATCGTGTTGTGAGGCACAATCTTTCAGCCGTCATTGTGAACGAACGGCTGGTCGTACAAAGCTGCGGATGGTCTTAAAAAATTCTACGGAACAAACTCTATCTAAATATGAAATAAAAAACATACCGTTTGATGGGAATTTTTCGAGATATGAAATTTTCAAAATTTCAAAAATTCGTTTTGAACCCCTTCCCCTTGACCTAGGGTTATGAAAAGTTTCGAGGACCATTGTGGGGTTGGTCGAAACCCATAAAAAAAATTTCGTAATTTTAACTCAACGCTAACTGGGCAAAGTGGCGCGGACGGCGTACGGCGTACGGCGTACGGCGGACGGCGTACGGCGGACGGCGGACGGCGTACGGCGGACGGCGTACGGCGGACGGACGGATTTTTTTTTATTCGATTTTCTGAATCTACGTATCTTGAAACGTAAACCAACAAATTTTGAGGGGGGTTACAAAATTTTTTTCTTTGGCCGATTCCAATGGTTCATTATCGAAGATAATAAACCAAAAGCAGTGGACAACGTTACCTGGCGTGGTAAGACGTTCACTAACACATTATCGTCACCTACGGTTCCCTGACGGAAATAATATTTCCTTTCTTATCACAACACGTCCTTTAGAAATTAAATATGGTAAACACCACAAACACAGTATTCGTATCACTTGGGCATCTGGTACAGTCTGATCAATTCACGTTGATACTCAAAGCGTTGCAGCGGTAGAGGTTTGGTGAGAAAATCTGTTTGGTATTGATTCAACAGCAATTTCTCCAGATGCAATCTCCTAACGGATAAACTTGGCGCAAATGTCAATGTGCTTAGTCCGATTGAGGAAAAGTGGGTTCTTGAGAAGCTGGATTGCGCTATGGTTGTCCAACTTTATCACAGGCATCTTGATAGAGACATCCATTTCTTCCGAGATTCTTTTCAGCCATACTACATCCCCAACAGCGAGACTGGCAGCCACAAACTCGGTATCTGTGGTTGACAGTGCCACACCTTTCTGCCTCTTGGATGACGAAACGATTGGACCTCCGGCAAACTTGAACAGGACACCAGATGTAGACCGTCTTGATTCCAAATCTCCACCCTAGTCCACATCAGAGAAGGCTTCAAGTTCCCTTCCTTTGTAGCTGAAAAGCAATCTCTTCAGCATTTTCCATTCTTTAACTCCAGGAAAATCTAACTTCTGCGACAGATAACCAACCGCAAAACTGATATCAGGGCGTGAAGCAATAAAGGCGCTAAATTCAATAGAGATCCTGTTGCCACCCTGCATGGAACTTTCTTTTCCAAGCTCCGGTTTGTCAAATCCGTGTATTCACCTCTCTCAATTGGGGTTTTGATGGGGTTAGCGTTACTCAAGCCTATACGATCCAATAAATATATCTTTTAACGTGAAATGTAAATCCACCGAATATTTGTCATCTTCTTTATTGGGAATAATAAACCAAACCCCACGAATTACTTTTATAGAAACAAATCATGAAGACATTTTATTACCAGTTCGGCCTGGAATTTAATTTAAAAACTGAAGAGACCATAACTGAGCCACGCTGTCCGTGATTACCCTCTGGTCACCATTTCAAACGAACACAAATATTCAGCCCAATATTCCAATTGTTTCGTACAGTCAAGGGAGTTCACAAGGGTACCTATGCAGAACAGTGATCTCATAATAAACCGTTGTGAAGGAATTACCAGCGTTTTATACGTCGGAGAGGCGTACATAAACAAACATCTGGTAGAGTCCATGTTATTGGATTTTCTAAAATGAGCATTCGATACTGTGAAAAGCGTAGGTATTCTTGCAGCAATTTATCGGGAGAAAGGAACGGGAAAAGGAGGAAAAACGGGAGCGAAGGAGAGTTTTCAAAGTCCCAGATTGAAGGAACGAGATGGGCGGACGAGTTGAATTCCACTTTATAGCAACTGAACCCCCTTAACAGGGTCCAGGGCAATTTCCTCCTTTTTTTTCTTCTCTATCTCTTTCTCCGCCACAAACGAACCTTCCACTCCTGACGAAAGGCTGAGACCGAATGAGGCGAAGGTGGTGCACAAAAGACCAGATGTGAGTTGGGGGATGTTGAAGGGGAAAAGGGAGGAAAAAAAGGGAAGAAGGCTCGCGCCATAATAACGGAGTATATAAGGCCGTGTTGGACAGGGATCTGAAAAGCTGCCTTGGTTTTCATTACACTCTGCTGCCCCGGTGCTGGCCAGTTCATTAAGGCTACAAACAAAAGGCGACTTCCTCCCGAGCTTCGGCCCCTCCACAGTTCAAGTCACGTTCTGGAAAGTCTACAGTTTTTTTCCCCTTCCGCTCGGCAACACGTTTTTAGCGGAGATCGACTCTTTTTGCAGCCTCGAAAATTCTCTCCGAATGTACTACGGGTGTAACAGAGCGACGGATGTACCCGTACGGATACGTCCCGACCACATCATAACAGCCAGAAGAAGGGAAACAAGAGTGTTCAGCTCTGCTTCACAGTTCTGATGTCCACCACTACCTTACACTAGTTCTCAGTTCATCGCCAGAGGCGTCTCTGCCACCCTGGTGTAGATCCATCTTATTCCCCGCTAAGATCCACCCTTTGAGTCCATCTTGTTCCTTTTCACTCAGATCATCAAATATTAGTTCTAATACTCCCGGTCATAATTTCCCCCTAGTTTCATAAATAAATAAGCTCATCAATGAATAGATCGTGCGATTCAGACCAGTGCTGAGTGCTGAAGATCTGGCGATCGGGCTGGCTACACTGCTTCCCCCGCTTGGTCACCCATCGAATACCAATGTTATTGATTGGCCTTGTTGGCCATGTTGTTTTTCAGTCCCGTTTTCGGATCAATTATCGATTCAATCGCTCTCGCTGTTACGTTTATTCATTTGATCAATTCAGTCTAATAATTATTAGGCAATTATTGTTCAATTAAGTTCTTCTTGTCCATTCTAAGTTCTGTGAGTGTTCATTTCACCCCGCGGTTAAACACAGAGTATTTGATAAAATCGTCTATTTCAACTGAAATATGGGCCATTCTCAGGAATACGTACCTACAATCGGACAGGTCTTTCGTCAAAATTTCAAAACTTGATCGTTTGGTGACATTTTTATGGAAACTCAACCAAATATTACATACCTGCAGCACCACTTAATATGCTCTAATAATAATAATATCAATCAAAAAAGAAATCAATAAAATGAACGAATTACGCAATGGTGCACGAATGACTTTATCCTTTGGAGCCTGACCACGTGTTCTCTCAGTTTCATATTCTCAAGGACTACACCACTCCTCTCTCTTCGAAGCCTTTCTCTGCCTGAAGAACATTGGCAAGAAGCCGCTGGTGTTGAAGGAAACTTTTCTGAAATACAAGTATTTACGATAGGCGTATCCACTGAATCTTTACTGGCCTTTTTCCTCTGCCGATATGCTCTTGACTTTGCATCTTGTCTGATCTCAACAATTCTAGGTCAATTTTTATCCTCTCTCGCCTGAGTTTTTCATAATTTTGGTTTATTATCTTCGATAATGAACCATTGGAATCGCCCAAAGAAAAAAAAATTTTAACCCCCCCTCAAAATTTGTTGGTTTACGTTTCAAGATACGTAGATTCAGAAAATCGAATAAAAAAAAATCCGTCCGTCCGCCGTACGCCGTCCGCCGTCCGCCGTCCGAGGCACTTTGCCCAGTTAGCGTTGAGTTAAAATTACGAAATTTGGTTTCTGGGTTTGGACCAGCCCCACAATGATCCACGAAACTTTTCATAACCCTAGGTCAAGGAGAAGGGGTTCAAAACGAATTTTGAAATTTTGAAAATTCCATATCTCGAAAAATTCCCATCAAACGGTATGTTTTTTATTTCATATTTAGATAGAGTTTGTTCCGTAGAATTTTTTAAGACCATCCGCAGTTTTGTACGACCAGCCGTTCGTTCACAATGACGGCTCAAAGATTGTGCCTCACAACCCGATCGTGAATCAAACTGTTGAAATACAGGTCCATTTTCATACTAACAAGCTCTTTGGAACATCATATGGCTTAAGTGATGTCGAGTTTGTTGTTCTGAGGTGCGTTTCGTGCTACGGAAATGAAGGTAATTTCGAATGTTTGTTGGTAGGTACTTCTTTTATAGAAAAATTATTACCGACGTAGTATTAAAAACCCCAGAATTATATCGTATTAATTAATCATAATTAATAATAATTATTATTAATAATAAATACGAATTATCAATACCAACAATAAATTATAATAATTTTCAGTAGGTACTTGATAAAATTGTTAATAATTAGTGATAATTGACAATAATAATTAATCTAACATTTAGGATCTAGACATTTAGACCTAGTGATCTAGACAGAAGGGTGATCTGTACAAAGAAGATAATGAACCGTTGTGTCAAGAATTTGCAGAGTTTTTTTCTATTCCTTGCTTTTGAGCGCCATTTTTGATCAGAACCTACAATATAAGCAAAATACCAAATGTTCACAATGTGGCTCATTGTTGTTCACAAAAGGGGCCATACATTTGCCACAGATGTGAGAAAACCCTTTTTGATTTCATACTTCTCAATTTCTAAGAGAAAGAATGTGAAAATAATACGATTCTGAGATAGCTCTCACCTTGACTGTCATCCGTACACCCAGCTTGTCATTGGTTCACATCCTTTGAAAATAGAAGGTTAAATCTTTCCAGTAAAATAAATTACAGGGATACAGCAGGTGGTAGAATGACCATGAATAAAAATACTCACACTCCCCAGTGACGATCCTCCCTATTTGAAAGACTCTTGGCGTCGATTTAAAATCGTTGGAGTGGCTCCACGAGGGTTCAACGGAGTCAACGAACACTCCAAACACTTTTTTGGTCGGACCCTCCGTTCGGAAATCATGAGCAGAAAACAAAAATATTCACAATTTTTCCCACTTTTGGCCAAAAAACCCTAGTTTGGGAACCTTTCGTGTTCAACAGCTCAAAATATATGGAGATGGATTTAGAAGAAAACGTTTTTGTCGTTTAAGGGTTAAGAGCAATCAAAATATCGGGTGTGGTATCAGAATGTCGAGTATCCATTTCAGAACGGAGGTCCCACACAGAACAAGAGCACAGCTGTTGAGCATAGAAATTCATGGCCTCGTGGAGGGCAATGAAGGTTTCTTCTCTACAGGCGCTACCTCTTTTCTTCAGTTACCATTTGTATCCAGTTTTTCTTCACAGGGCGAGAACTCCCCCTCGTTTGCACTGTCGTATTCATATCATCCCGTTCGGGGGGCGGTTGTTTGGATGAGGCAATAGACAAAAGAACTCAAAACAGAAACCCTTGTCAAAACTCCTTCTCCTCACTCCTTCCGACGATTTGGGGTTTTTCTTTGGTTTTTTTGGCTCGTTCCTTTTTCTTGTATGTTCTTCGGGGTTTTGAGAACAAATCCTACGTTTTTCTTTTCTTTTTTTGTATTTATTATTCTTATTTCCTTGCAAACGGCGCCCATAATGACTCGGCAACGAGTAGTTGTGGTGGGGGAGGGATCGTGGAAGGAGAAAAGGAAGTCGTTACAGGCGAAAGCATAACGGAATGGTTCTTTGGGGTTAGATGAATGTGTTTGATGGATGAATCGCCGACCATCAGTTTCTAGCGCTTCAGCATACTGCGGGACAACCGCACAAAGGACCGTGAAAAAAGGGCACCTTCTTCTCATCCCTTAATAATGAGGACCTTCTCTGCGTATTTATATGGATATTACGTGCGGGATATTATACAAAATACGACAGCCATCTGGGAAGGTTTCAAGATTGTTACCCGTGATGGCTCCCCAAGATGGCCGCACAGTTCAGAGTTTTTTACGTTGCTTGATGAATGATTAATATTACAGGAATAAGTTACCATGAATCAATCTGAGAATGTTACAACCTTCTGAGAGTTCTAATATTACCATGATTTATTCGCGACCTGAACATTCTGATTAAAATATTGAAAAAGAAAAATCTTGAAAAAAAAAAGGCTCAACGAAATACCCACTCGTATATGACTGTGAAATAATGAACAAGTTCAATAAATTACAGTATTTTTGTTCTTTGGTCCCAAAGTGTATAAGACATTTCACGATTCAGGATAATATTCATACTGACATACCTAGTTGAATTGTTTATCAAGCTGAGGCATTTCAAACCAGTTCAAGGGTATAAAATGAATTGTTGAGGTAATAATATACTGATGTAATGGAAGCTCCCTCGATGACGAGCAGCGACTCGTTCAAATTAAATTCCTTCCTCAATCCTTAACGAATTATTATTAAAGAACATTACTCGAGAGGAAAACGAGCTTGTTCCAGCTTTGTTCCATTAGAGAGCACAAAGGAAAAGTCGAGTTTCGTCAACAATTCGGTGATTCCTGAGGGAATTTGGAATTCTATTTAGAAAACGCGGTATGAAGTAGCTGAGTTGAGGGATGATGTTTTCTCGAACTCGGTGAGTTATTTCACTTTTTATATCATGAGTTGTCATTAACCTGATACTCGTACCATATTATTTTGCATCGTCCCCGTAAACCACCATTTATTACCAAAGTTTTCCTGAAATGTTTGAAATCATCATTTAAAAAACTCAAATGTCAACTAACGTTGTGGTAACATTTGCAGCGTCTTAAATATCGGATTCTTCTTCAAAATTGTGTTTCATTGCACCAACATAGGAGCGGGTATCAATGTTTCAAAACCATCGATGTTCTACTTGGGCATCAATAGTTTTTCCAGAGTCTATCTTGCCAATGGACACCAGAATTTGAAGATACATTCATGTTGAACGTACATACGTTGATAAGTACGAGTATGTGTCCTCTGTCAAAACGTGAAAGTTTTAAAAACACCAATCGGCTTTGAAATCGATACCCATCTCTATTTTGAGGGGCCGAGCCGTATGAGCAAGCGGGAATTTCAGTTTTCATACTAATTAGTCGTACGATCACATGACAAATTTCGACATCGGTGGACTTCAACGCGTATTCATCGCAACACCAGCGATGGCGGCACGTAGAACGAAAGTCCCAGTTGAATCTGGTCCTCCGAAGCCGTTTTGCTGGCCATTAATTACAGCTGGCGTGCGAGCATTAAACCCTTGCGGTTTGGAGGGTACTCCGCAGCTTTTCGTTAGATATAATGCACCTATAACGAACAGGATTTAATACCTGTTATATTACCTGCTCTATTTTAATAACTCGCTGCTCCGCGACTGATTTGAAATTGCAACGAAAATTCCAGTTTGACCCATTCGGGTTGTTTCCAAACTAAGCCCACATAAGCCTCATCCACCCTGAAAACGATTTAATTACTTCTAACTTATTGATTTCGATGGCTGTCTCAGTGCAATGCTCACTTTCTCAACCCCTCTACTGGGGCGGTACCGATCTCTCTCTATGGCATTCCATCCTCTTCACCTTGGCTTGAATACCATCGCGGGATAATTAATGATTTAGATCGTTACATCCCCAAGTCCTCCGCTAATGGAACCGTGAATAGTGGCTAGCCTCGGGGTACAATCGTCAACACGGCTGCGGGGTTGGTCATGTGGGGGAAATACAACGTTGTTAGGGCTGGATGAAATTGCACTCAAACGCAACTCCGCTGTATGGAGCTCAATTGTTATGAACATGCGACGTCAATTCCATTTGTACGTCATGGGTTGTTGAGCCACTCGATCAACCCTCAAATTCACCGAATTAGCCAACGACTTCCTCAGTTTTGAACCACGAAAAATCTAAATGCAGCAATTGAATTGCCCTACTATTAAAATAATTCAAGATACAAGTAGTAGCAGCGTCACGAAATCTGAATTTTGAAAAAAAAGAAGTTAATGTGTTCAAATTGAAAATTCAGTTTGGTTCACATATTCCTTCTCCAAGGTATTGGCTGAGGGTTTAATTTTCATCCATGTTCGAAAATGAGCCACATTTCACACAGGGGAGAGATATAAAAACAGGTCAATGAATGAAGATGCTCTCTATAGATATGTACCTCATGTATGAGTATGCAACTATAATCACTATAAACTACTAATAAACTCCAATTGTTTTGCAAAGTATACGGACTTTTTTCGATTTGTATAGTGGTACTATGGAATCGCTAGCGATTCTTGGTCATGTTGGCAGCACTGGGACTTGTTGATGTCGTATCATCAGTTATCCTCCTTAGCGTGAGCTGAGTTGTATTCACTGATCAATATGGATCCGAATTTTTGCATATCTATTTTGCTTCATCTGAGGCGTACAAAAATGATATAATTAAGTATTTGAGTTGACTTCAGTTGATGATCCGGTTCAAAATATTAAATTGTATATCTTTTCGTCACCAAAACCTGCTACTGGCAAAAACGTCAAGGGCCTGCCCTGTCTATGGTCTACTGGCCTTCCAGGAATCGTCACTCGAACCCCAGAGGAATCTGACTCAGGATTGACCAATATTCATTCTTCGCACACTGGTTCAGCTACGGGTTTTTGGCAAACACGCCCCAAGGATCCTGGTTAGATAGATTTTATTTTGTCAGCATGCCCCATCTGCAACTGGGGTGTAAGCGATACAGCCCTCCATTTTATTCTTCAATGCCCTATGCTGTCCAATCCGGCTTGTAGTTTTTGCTACCAGTTCTCGCCTTGCCTCTTTCTTTTGAAAAGCAGTATCGAATACTGGCGACGAGTGACCGTAATGTAAGTGAGGCAAGCGAAATTAGACTGCTTATAAGTTCCTGGTGGGAGGATTTATTTTTATTTTTAATCTCAACTGCTCACCCACCACAATTTGTAGCAATGATTGTATCGGGCCCTGCACCAACCGAAAGTCGTAGGCTGAAGAGGAGACAGCTGAGGGACAACAACTCAGACGCAACACTCCCATAAACACATCAAGACACAATCCAAGCAACATATAACTGACACAAACACCACTCCCTCCCCACATTAGCCTACCAGGCGATTTTTGTGATTGATGATGATTGTATAATTTGTATATTTTGCTATGGACTTCGTATCTACCTATTTCTGCATATTCGAGGAAACTTCCGTGATTCTGCATATTTGAAGATAAATAACGGACCCAACCTCACCTATAAGCATTTCGGCGATTTTGGGAGAATCTGAGTAAATGAACGTACAAGTATACCAAGAGGAGGATGCGTATTTGAGGATTCTCGATTAGCAATAAGAGCACCTGACGATTATTGATTGGTTTCTCGCCTCGTCGAAATTGGAATTGAGCAGGTTCAGGGCGTCATTCGAGGTGGTTGAACCCGTTTCGACCAAAAAGGAAGCAACACGTAATGAAGGTCGTCCTACGGAACTGGTCCCATCCATTTATCCCGACCCCTTATTCAACCTTATGGTTGTCCCCACGGTCTTCCATGTTGGGGGGGGGATGAGACCGGGTGTGGAATAACTGTAAAATATGTGCGCTTGACACTTTAATTAGAGATGAAAAACGAGGGTTGGAAACTGTTTTAATTTAGTTCGAAGAAGCCCGTGTTGGGGCGGGGGGCTCTTCTCGTTTAGCCGCCCTCGCACGAAGCACGAACCCTTTTAGCCCTCGGTTGGGGGCCGAACTTCATTGCAGATCGTCGTATTTCCAACGTGAAAATCTTCTTTTTCGCTCTGTGTTGTGGCAGGTAGGCGTTAGGTAGATTGGTTGGGAGAATGGTGAGTAGGTAGGTTGGGTGGTTGGGATTCCCATATTCCTGAAGGTCCTGTCCTCTCATGATACCAGCAGAGTTTATCGAGTTCCAATGTAACTTCGAAGAAACCAAATCTGCAAAATAACTGTTCTATATACGATATCTGTTAAATCTCAATCAGGCTCACCTTCGAATTCATATCGAATCGAGGTGTTTGCTTGAGATCGAATGGACCTTCAAGAAGAGCAATTGTCAACTCAAATACATCGAGAAAAACGAAAGAAGTCGACTTCACATCGAATCGAGGTGGTTGTTTGAGATCGAATGGCCCTTCAAGATGAGCAATTTTCAACCCAAATACATCGAGAAAAGTGAAAGAAGTCGACTTCATATCGAAACGAGGTGTTTGATTGAGATCGAATGGACCTTCAAGAAGAGCAACTGTCAACTCTAATGGGACGAAATGTTTAAATATAAATTTGAAGTAGCGTACAAGCACCCAAACATCATAATTCGTGGAGAAAAATCACTTTGGGCAGTGGAAAAGTAATATGCAAAATATGAAAAATCCGAGCTCAAGTCATCATATTGTAACTTTTGGAAAGCTTTCCCTGAGATTGTTCGGTTGAATACGCTGGTTGTTCTTGCAAAACTGTTAATTTACGAACAACGCCAACCAAAATCCAACTGCTTATTACGATGACATGCAACAAAACTGGCTAGTGAATTCGTACGTTCTACCAATAAGGCTAATTTCGTGATTTGTTTGAATTGTCTGTATTGATATGCTAGCTGTCGGGACCGTCGCTGACGGGCAGAACTCGGGGTGCGTCCATCTACCTCTGTTTTATTTCGGCTTCATAAACATCTCAATACGGGAAATGGGTTCGATCCATTGAGCCGCTTTTGGGAATTTAAATTTTTTTATTTCGGCTTCCCTATGCATCGGATCCGGAAGTGAACCCCCCCCCCCCATGTCCTTCCCCGATCACGGAAACATTTAAATACGGGAGAAGGGTTCGACCCATTGAGCCGTTTTTTGAGTGATTGAAGGACAGACAGACTCCAAATTCAAAATCGGCATGGTTCGACTCCATTTCACGCGAAACGAATAACTGTAGTGAAATTTTTCGAAAATACCCAAGGAACACGAAAATTTAGTTATATAGATTATTGTACCATCGTAACTATACTGCTAATGCAATAAAGTTCTGTAAATAGAAAAAAAATTATTGATTGATTGAAACAAATTGAAAAATTGTCTTTATTGATATATTTTGGGGAGAGAATCTTTGGATTTTAACTACCTCCCAAATGCCATGTTATTATTACGTATTAGTGTACTATTGTACCTTTACTGCTAATGCAATAAAGTTCTGTCAGTAGAAAAAAAAATTATTGATTGATTGAAACCATCCATGGAGTATGAAAACTCCGACGAGTTGACTGAAAGCGCTCCTGGCGTTGAGCGTCAGAGTCTCGTTCCCCCCTTCACAATAACGTTATCACTTTCTTGTCAACAGTTGTAACTTCGTAATGATATTGAACGAGTCCTTCCGACAAGGCCGAGTTGGAAAGTGTTACCCGCTCAATAACCGCTCTGGGAACTGAACGGCGTCGCGTTTTATTTTTAATGCTTGAACTTTTATAATATTACGAGAGAAAAGCCTTCGAGAGGGAGGAGGCCCTATCGGTGGAAAGGGGGGTCCCAAGTATAAACAACAGGGTAATTTAAATTCATAAGGGGTTTTCACTCCCCACAGGGAATGGGTTGTCATTAGAGTGGAAAGCGCGGGAAGTATAAATGAGAAGAAAGGGGTCGGGCCTCCGCGCTCTTATTAGGAGATGCAAATGGGAACTGTTTCAATTCTTAGAGCCGTTAGGAGGATGAGTGTGTGCTGTGTGCTGGTATGCTTGCTCTTGGTAAACCTCTCCGTCGTCCTTTTGTTTCCAGAGCCAGACTTATTGTAAGAGGAGATTTAATAACTAAAAGGCAACGAGTCCCCTTTGTCACAGAAAACACACTCGCGCACCGAAAAAAAAAACCATTGTGGCAAAGTTTCAATGGCAAATATCATAATATCTCTCTCTCTGTGTATCTCTATCTCTCTCTATCACAAAGTGTTGCTTCTGCCTCTGGTGGACATTTTGCTTTGGCACAACCCAGAGAGAAACTTTGTTCAAGCGCTATCGTAAATATCGTGGTATGTTTCATTCGTAAGTGATAACCATTTCCAGACAATAAAAGATAACAACAACAACAACGAAAAAGTTAGTCGTGCAGCATGACTTAATGAGCGAATTTTCGAGCGGAGCTCCTACTCAATTTTTACCGCGACCTACGCCATCTTGTAGTCCACTAGAATAAGGAAAGGACCTTGTAGTGACCAGGGAAAAGCTGGCAACTGATAGTCTTGAAAACGACTAATCTGAGTTTGCACTCCTCCAGGGGTTCACCTTAACTTTTGGTGCACGTTGAAATTTTCTTCAGGATCTTACTGGACTGTAGGACTTCACAATGGGGATGCAAATATTAATCGGGTAATCGATTATTTAAAACCGATTAGTCGATTGATTTTAATCGATGTTTAGCTGCCGATTATTTTGTATTAATCGATTATTATTACTGATTATTATCTGATTGACCAGACTTGATGCATATCGATACTTTATGCAACTGATAGTATCGATCAGAAATATCTCAAACTTGAAGATGAAGAAACGTGTTTGATGGACATTACGTTCTTTAATAGAAAATATTTACGTAAAACCAATTATTTCTTCGAGAATTCGCTCTTATAGCCATGCTGCATGACTGTGGATTATTAATTTTTAATGTACACTTTTTATCGGTTCAATTTATGGTACCCTCAATTTATAATCGAAAACTATTTTAGTATTCTTTCATCTTCATTACCCTTGTAATTTAAAAACAGTTCGTCACCTATAGACGAAGAAACCCCTCGGAAGGCAAATAATTATGCGTTTGAAATACGAGTAAGTACTTAAAAACGAACATCGATTATTCAATACCGATTAATCGGCCATATCGATTATTAGCTGACGATTAATCGTTTGATGTTATAATCTATTATTTGGTTCACAACATTTTCCAGTATTTTCATTAATTTCCATTTCACTTATTTCTACATTCATATTTTGAACAATTTTCGTTCATTATCTTAAATATTACCAACTACCAAAATATGCTCAAAATATGCTGGTTAACATTGCAAGAAATTAAAAAAATAATCCGCGGCACTTTCCAGTTTTCGCGTGGTTTTCCTTTCATTTCCGTAATTTTATAATCAAATTGATGCACAATAACCCATTACAATTGTATCAATCGTCTAAACTCCATAACTGTAAGACTCTTTAACCCTTTCATTAGTCAGCTTATCATTTTGACGAAGGTCTGACGTCACGTTAACCCGTTGTTAGGTTCTTGTTTCGGAAAGCCGAAACCCTCCCCTCCCCCCGTCCCTTCACGAGCCGCTACCCACAAAGAGTAATTAATACAAGTTCACCCGTTCCCCGAGTGCCAAGTTGTTTTGGGAGCGTTTCAAACCTTCCGACCCGACAAATAACGAAAATGCCAGAAAATCAAAGGTGGTCGAAAACCCAATTAGGAGAAATCGGTGATGAAGGGGGTGGGGGGGGGGGTGTACAGGGCGCAGCTTGACGTTCAATTTAACTGCCACAACCAAATACCTACCAGAGAAGACCGCGAGTACGAAGTAATCTGCTGCAAACTGATATTTGGCTTCAGTAAAGGGGTTGAACATCCAGTTAAAACGATCTGGATAAGACTGTGACAGGTAATAAGGTTTACGTTCGACTTCAAACCACATGTGGCTGTCACATCAATATACAGCATGAATATATTTACCTGGTATATATACAAATTACGTGGTAGCAAAACCACCTGTACCTACCATTTTTCGCAGCTATTAAGGAGAGCCACGAAATCAGTTTGTATTCCCCAGAAGAAAGTTTTTCTCGATCGTTTCTCTCCGTTCCAGTGGTTTCCGATCTATGGAGAAAATCATTCATCTCCAATATACGAATTACATACATTTTAAAACGAATACATTTTATGTAGGTACATACAGATTCTTCGAAAATTCGCTCTTATAGTCATGCTGCATGACTGGGGACGTTTTATCTCAGCTTGATAACCCCAAAACAGAAACACTGTACTGAGAGTGAGAGTTACACCGATAACCCACACACAGATGGATGTCAATGCATAAGGGATATACTAACATTTTCTGGTTTACTCAATCTTTATGTTGCTTATGTATCCCAACCGTTGTATAACGCTATTTACTGAAGTGTTTTCCTCAATAAAAGATTTATTAGATGTCGATGGGCAGACTGACCAATTTGGGTGGACAAAAATCTGAAACTCGGAGATCCTTTAGGAAATTTCACGGTGATCACGAAATTAGTGAGGAAGAAATGGGGGTTTCAGATATCTACCTCCCTCTGGCCCTTCTGACGTCATCTACCACCCGATCACTTAGCCAGCCAGCCCTCTGACGTCATAAGCTCTTACGGCATAGGCTTTGACGTAGGTATTAGTTGGCCTCCTGCCAGCCGTCTGATGTCATACGCTCGTGCGTCATAGGCTCTGACGAAGTGGGCCCGCCGGTCGCTTGTGTTCTGACGTGATCTGAGGGAAAGGGTGACTCAAGGGAACAAATTTTTCCCGTTTCAGTTTATGTGCCAAAGCAAAGACATGAAAATGTCAAAAACTATGTAAATAGGTACCTAAGCCCAACTGTAATGTCAATTTTCTGACAATGAGTTTTCGACTATAGCTTTCATACCTTTTTGCACTTACTTTTTGTACTTATTGCAATTTGAGACTGATAATGAGCTTTTGCAAATAAAAAGTCTGATAACTACTTTATTACATCTTATTAATCTATTTTCAATTTCCGATTCACAGTTGAATGTCTTTTATTTAGATGGAAGTCGAAAAAAGTGAAAACGATGGAATGACGAAACCTGTCGACTACTGACTCAAGAGATACTGTCGACTTCTAACACATGTAGGTCGACTACTACTGCAAAACCATGTCGACTACTGAAGAAAATGTTGGTCACTGGTGTCGACTGCTAGAGCATTGGGATTTTTTACAAAACTTGTTTTTCCCTTTTCAAACCATGTTGAATAATATTTCCCGCTGCCAGGTCTTTTAGGGAAGGATCTTGGGTACACAATGAACAGGTTTGCAATGAGAAAAAACTATTTCCCTACGTGAAAGGTAAGCTCAAAGTTCAAACTTCCTTTAACGTGTCGACTTCTGACGCATTACCTTACTGGTTTTATAACAAATTTTATAGATTTTATGAATTGATAACAGAGAATGAAAAAATAAAATTTGGAAAATAAAAAGTTAAAATTTGCACAAAAAATCTTTCCTGGCAATCGAAAGGCCAAGTTCGAAGATGGGCAGAATAAGGCCAGTCTAAGGGGTGTTCAGGGGTGTATTGAGCGGGAAAAAATTACTCATAAATTCCAAAAATGAAACAGTCTGACAAATGACACGATGGTGAAGTTAGAATTGCGATATCTTATTCCATTTTCAAGCTGGGGCACTTTGAAGATGAAGAAACGTGGTTGTAACTCCAAATTTTCTTCGCGGTTCATCTGCTCTAATCTGCTTCACCATCGTATTCAGCGTTGAAAAATCTATAATGATTTTTTGTGTATTTTGGCAGTTAATACTGGGTGGCCTGAAACGAATTTTGGTATAAAAACTTTGAAAATTTGAGTTTTAAAATTTTCGGACCAATAACAATAGTTTAACAAAGGGATAACAAAAGTCTGCAAGGACCGTTTGGTCTAGACAGCATTGCTTCGATGATAACAATCGGGAACTTTCAAGGGAGATACAACCTTTGGAAAGGTCGGTCTCAGGTGGTCTTGGGGTTTTACGCGCTAGTCGGTTGGCTGCGTTGAAGTAATGGCTACAATCAAATTGCCAGCTTTCCAAATCGCTATCGACTTTGCCTTCTCAGTGTCAATTTCTCCACACGCCTGATACACCTTATTCAAGAGATTCTGCCACTTCATCTAGGAATGAACCAACAGGACAGTGTCATCTACTAATCTAGCGGTTTTCTTATGCCTCCTTCAACACCTGTACAAAACAGATATGAAATAGAATTTTTTCACAAGCTCTGTGTCACACTTTTGGCAATGTTAACCCACTAAGAGAGTACTTTTGACGTTTTAGTTTATTATGAGCGAAAGAAGAATCAAAATTGTACACCCATTCCCACACTCCAGCACTAAAAACTTGAGGGTTTATGTGTCAAGATACGTAGATGCAGAAAATATAATTTCAAAAACCCAGCAAAGTCTTCGACAATGGTTTGTCATCTTCTGTACTGATCAACCCTCTGTCTAGACCACATCTTCTGTATACAATAATCTCTGAGTCCTGCAACTATATGGAGTGATGCGCTAAAATTGTGTTCAAATGAAGGCAGTTTTTGTCATTCGGTGATGGACGAATCTTCTACGTGTGCAGCGTTTCCTTTTAACAATCTTTACCAATTTACCAATGAAACACTACCAACTAATTCAAGACTGCAACCCAATGTCATTTAGGTAGTTATGGCGACAGAGCTGATGTGATAATACCATGACGCCAAAAGTTGCAGTGACGAGATGACTACTTGAGGTTTTATGTTATGGAAATAGCTTAAAACCCCGTGGTAGTGTTCTGAGTAGCTTAAAGTTAGTCATTGGGTCATTGGAAGGAACTTTGAAGTTTTTACAACCTCTTGAGAAAAGGAGTTAAATGTATTTTTATACGGCTAGGCGACAGGGGGTAAGTATTTGAAGAGAGTTTGGCTTCATCGATGTAAACTTTCTGGCGAAGGCTGCAAGGCCATTAATACCTCTCGCCCTGCTCCGTATTCCGTGTTGTAATCCCATAGCGTTAACACTTAAATTATAGTGTTATCGCACCCCCCTCCCCACCATGTCGTCGACGACCCCATACAAAACCCTTTCCCTACACCCATAATCCTTTCAAAAGCCCATTCTCCTAAAACTCACTTTTCCACCCTTAATTAGAGCCGACTTAGTTACCCCCGGCCTCCTGCACCCTTCGCCAGGGCCGAACCCGATTTCAACTGGTGAACCGAATCCATACTTTTTAATGAACGGAAGGGGACGAAAAGGCAGATGGTTCGCTGAAAGTTGGAACAATTACTGCTTGACGAGCCTTTAAACAAATCACTCGTCAACGCTTTTGTGTTGACACCATTCAACGGAACACATTTGGGTGATTTCATGCGAGTCCACTTATAAACCAAAAAACGCCACGTTATTTTGCAATGATTTTTAGAAGAAGCAATGATAAAAAGAAGAGTCCAGGGAAGAAGGGGGTTAATAAACAATTTTCTGATCTTCAGAAAAACGAAAATGAAAGTTTGAACCTCAACTAAAATTATGAAATAAGTGTGCGGCAACCGCAAATGATAAAATACACTCGTGTTAACTAAATCGTTGGTGGCTTGGGTAAAAATGTTTTACCCCTGTTATAACCCTTTACCTGCCTCAAACCCTGTTTGTGCAGGAACGAGAGGGGCTATCTGGCAAAAAAAGGGAGGATGGAGCTGAATCGAAAATGAGCTGCATAGAAATGCTGTAGATTAAAGTTTTTATAAGAAATTTATTGAAATTTATTATTTTGAAATTCAGTTTTTGACTTCTTATTATTATTATTCACAAAATGCATTTTTCCCTCCCATGTTTCATCCCTTTCTTCTCTTTTTTCCCTCCTGCGGAGTTCGGTATTTTCTTCTCGTGTGTGGCTCGCTTCTGCAGAACTGCTCGAGGTGAATCAGGTCTGTGAATTTTGCCAAGGAAAGGGATCTCAGTTGGGTGTAGAGCTTGATTTTTCTCGTTCTCGTTCTCTCATCTGGTATAATTCCTTCTTCCTCATCCGTCGACCGATCCATTTTGCGTGAAAATTCATAAAACAATCACTCCACCAAAATGACTCACGCAAACTGGTAGGAATGAACTAACTCCAATGGAGTACACGGAACACCTGAATCCGAACATGAGCAGTAAGTTCTATGAACGCTAGAACGTTCACAGGTCAACAAACATTGATGAGAACAAATCCGGCGATACGTTCAGGCGAGCAGCCAGCGTCTTGTAGATCACTTCAAATGCGTTTCTGGCTGGTTTAGAGCCCGTTTCTTCTTTTGGAGTGGTTCACCAGAATCTACTCCTCAAGCGCTACATATTCTCAACCTTAACTCAATTTTGACAAAAATTGAGTGGATAAAAAATGTGACCAATGCGCGAAAACTTCAACAACTCCAAGCAGACTGAAGGAAACGGCACACACGTGCGGCCAGTACAGTTTTTCGATTCGTCCGTTTTGGCCCGTACAGGCCGTTCGGTGGCCTTGAGGCTACGACCCTCAGGTGAAGGAAATCCTCAAGGCCTGTACTGTTCAGTCCAAACCTTGAGGAAATCCTGCACGTATGTGGCTGCCTTTATAGTGAAACATTGTAGAATTCCTTACAGAAGATATCAACAGTTGAAGTGCTTCTAAGTCGAAAAATCCAAATTTTACAGGAAGCAAAAAAATGTCCTGAGTCACGTTAATTGGTCTTACTGAACTCCTGGTTGGTGCAGTTTATTGTTGAACAGAAAACGACTTTATTTAAGCTAACGGATGCAGAGGACGGTGAATTGTCTTTACGTTGATATGGGTATTGATAAAGGTACATGTAGAGAGCGATGAATCCATCAAGAGGAAATTGTTCAGTTACTTTTCAGCTAATATTGTCTAATTGATTATTATTGTATTTATTATGTGTTTTGTGTTTACTTTGTGTAAGTCGAGTCGTCTATGTTGTGATAGGTATACCTAGGTATACCTGATAGAAAAACAAAAAATAAAAGAAAGAAGGAAGTATACATACTTCCTTCTTTCTTTTATTTTTTGTTTTTCTCTTTTCTTGTAATTTGGATCTTGGATCCCGTATTCATTAAATAAATAAACGAATAAATAAAACGTTTACAAAATGTTCAAGTTACTCGTGGGTTTTATGCAATTTCTTCGAACTTACGTGGTTTTACTTCGCCTTTTTTTTTTAATCCCTGGTTTTTGCTGTATACAACCAAGTGATGATCATAATTTTACTATGGATGCCACATGTTCTTGAACATCAAATGAATCCTGTTGGAGAGAAACCGAAATTCAAAATTCATCAACACTCTCGGTCGGAATCCGCGCCGCGAGGGGCGTCGCTTTTATTGCGATGGGTACCCCGAGGAGGATGCAAGGCTAATGGTGCATCCATGTCAACTCCCATTGTCCTGTTTACCAGTGACACGGAAGGCCCTGTCCCGCTGTTCCCGGCCAAACTGTTAATTAATCACGGCTATAACGGCGTCGACGAGGGGGGACTCCGACCAATCTATTAGCGATCAATGTCCTTAACAAACCTCCAGTTTCCAGGCCGAAACCCGCAGCCCGTTATCGGGCGCCGGTAGGTAATAATTTATGGTTTTGCGCAATTTTGCGGTGTCAAAGACCAATGTCGTAGAACGGGAAGGAACCGGGGATGTGGAGAAGGTGGATCATCCTCCAGGATGCGACGATAAGCTCTTTCAAGGCCCGGAAACGGCTCGTTCAGGATTGAACGCGCGATTGATTGCCGGATGTAGCCGAAGTCATAATAAACGCACTGATGTTCAGGAATTCTGTTAATATTAATTGACCTACAAAGTGGCCGTCAACACACGGAGATACTGCAACTGATCGGAACTGGTCCGTAACAGGGACGCTAACCAGTGTCCCACACAAAAAGCCACACATCATTGATCGAAATCTGTAGTTGGTTCCGTGCCATCATCAATGCAGAACCAAGAAAACGTCATCTGGAGGCAGTGATTCCAGTGATGATGAAATTATCATTATGTAGGCCGAATGGATAGTAAGTTCTGAATCCACCCAATAGCAGTCCTCAGGCAGCAAAACCCTGATCGTTGCGCCAACAACTGAGAAGGTGGTGGGAGCTGACTTCAGTTTATACGTCTTGATATTGGATTTCCTTATCCTGGGCCACCAGTGAAGTTTGAGTTGTTTCTGGTTTTGGGGCCTCGAATTATTGTGGGATCGAGATGGGTTATGCTGAATAATTTCTAATATATTTTTCAGTTTACATTTTATTGTCTGTAGACTACTTTAATTTATTTTATTTCTCGATTATATACAATAAATATATATTTAAACCAAGAGTAACTACATACTTCCAACCGCGCCACGTTATACATCGAACATCACCAGGAACACCTTGGAGTCTTGCGGGTTTGGTCTACTTTCTCCTCTAAATCACGCGCTAACCTGACTATCTCCTTAGACAATTTGACCCATTATTTGTTCATTCTTCATTTTAAAACTTTTTTTTAGTATACCTATATATTGCAGCTATTGTCTGGAAAGACACTACATAATATGTCGGTGTGTCATGTCCTCTTCTGTGAAATAATCCGTTTTTTTTATCTCCTCTAAAATTACCCATTTTGGAGTTACATACGAGATTACCATCCCATGCTATATTGTGATTTTATAAGCGGTTTCATGTTCCAAACTGTGCAATTTGAAAAAATATTTACCTGCATATTATGTAGTGTCTTTCCAGACAATAGCTGCAATGTATGGGTATACTAAAAAAAAGTTTTAAAATGAAGAATGAACAAATAATGGGTCAAATTTGAGTGTTTTTGTTTCAAAAATACACGAAAAAAGAAAAATTGTAAAAGCATCAACGGAAATTGATGAAAAATTGTAATTTTTTACAATAAACAATTGAATATGAGAATACAATTTAATTATCCCTAACCATTGTTGTTGAATTTTAGGGTCCTGTTACCTCGTCATCTACGAACTTCAAACAAAAATATACAATACTTATAATTATTGTACATTGTTTGTTTTCCTAGTTTTGACGTTTTCATTTTTGGAGTAGCGTAAGATACCAAAGGTAGCGTGAGGTTTTAGTTTGATTCAGCCAAACACATTGTTGAAGAATTTAACTGAAATATACCGACTATATTCCTCAATGATTCATGTTGACCTGGTGACCCCCTCATAGATCCATGATCTTTGTCAAGGGGGGGGGGGGTGCACTTCAGATCACGCCCATCTGCACTTGCCACAATATTGTTAAACTAAAGAAACTTTATTTGTGAACTAAAATTATTTGGTGAAAGAACAAGAAAAATACAGAAGAACATGAAAGACAGAAATTACACTCAGAACTTGTAATACTGGTTACCATAGCATCACATTCCGATGAACTGGCAACAATGGGGTAAGAAAACAAGGACTTTTTGTATGCCGATCTACTAATGTTGAAGGAGGCGGTATTTTGCGAAGTATAATACATTGTATTTACAGAAAGTGGAAAAGTGGTTATCATTTAGGTAGGCTCCTAAAGGGCAGAAAATTTATTTCCGGCTGAAATTTGAAACGTGAAATACTAGGGTGAGATATATCGAGGGTGATTGATACAGATAGAAATTATCGATGTTTCCGACGTATCGATGCCTATCCATATTAGAATGTGTAGTAAAATGTCTTGATCTCGACTTGGAGCTACTCAGTCGAGACGTTTCTCGCGGTCAAACTACGTGAATATTTCAAAAGGGCTTTTCGCCCCTCTCAGCCGACCTGGTTGGATTTTTCTCAACCCATTCGTAGGATATCCATCATAGGTAACAATATCACCTCATACAAACAAGCGCTGAGGACTCGGGGAGGACCGACTCCAGAGCCACTCACTCACCCTTTTTCCCGCCCTGTCTTGTCGATCCCGTCGAAATTGGCCCTCGGGTTTCCGTGACTCGAAACGGCCCCTGATATAATCTGAAGAAACGATATCTGTATTCCCCTGCGATTTGATCGCGTCAACTTATCCGAATATTTTTCTTTTTCCTCCCCCTCTTTTCCCGTTTTCCCCGGAAGAGGTTTTTTTCTTATTCCGCCGATATCCCTTAGTCTTATTCTTCTTCTTCTTCTTCTTCCCTCTTGTTGTGCTCGCCGAATGCTGAAGGTTGGATTCGTGAAAAAATATTCTGGTAGGGGGCTCGTTCCCTTTGACTCGAATGAAAATAACCCGGCAAATAATTATGCGACGGTTATCATTCCAAAATACTGAAGCTCTATCAGTCACGAACTGGTGAAAAAGGTTTCGGTTCGATGTAACGATCGATACCAACGGACAGAAATACCATCGATACAGTCGTCACACGTAAACAACGTAATCTCACTTTTCTGTGGCAATATTCTAATTAATTGAATAACTGATTTCAATCTTGTTTCCGGTAATCTGTGTATTTTTCCATTATCTAGCGCAGTATAGAAATCAAAAATTCTATTCCAGTTCGGATTTTTTCAAATTCAATTTCAATTAAAACCTTAATTCACATGTCAATTTTTCCACTGCCAAAGACTGTACAAGAATAGGTGTGGGAATGCTGATTTCCAACGACAAGATAGTAGTCCCTTCAAAATTTCGATTCGATTGGTCCTGTACCCTAGGCTGTAGACTCGTCTTACTGGACAATATTATCCTAAAACTATCCTAAAATTTGATTTGGAGGGGTTTGGGGAGTTTTTAGGTAGGAGAGTGGCAGGTTCACCCATAAATTCCAAAAATGAAACGGTCTGTCAAGTGACACCTCATTTTAAAGGTTTTAATACGCTGAATAAGATGGTTAAGTCAGAATAGCGATAGGGTAGTGTCACTAGTAGTTGAATACGTCCAAGAGTAGCGAACGTCCAAGTTTGACGTTCTGTGCTGCGTTCCAGGAGCAAAATATTTAGTCAGATATTTTTTTTACGGGTGCCTATATCACTAGAGAACTCTTTGAAATAGAAAAACATGGGTTTCACCACTTATAATCGTGATAGGTATTTCACATTCTGCATAGTTTAGAGGAGAGCGAAAAAACGTCCTTATTTCTTTCTTATTCCGTTCAAATTTCCGTTCACCACTATGTTTCACTTTTGAGCCAAAATAGTAAAAAACTCAACCGAATGAGCGCTAAAATCGGTAAAGAATTTGTAATCAAATAGCTCTATTGCCGGTACCGCCTCATCTGATCCCCGACTGATATCTACAGCTCTCACAAGGTTATCTGGGGCCGAAAGCTCGAAAAAGGGGTGAGCCGACATTAAAGCTCTACTTATGCAATTTAAATAAAACCCGCCTAAAAATATTTTCGCTCGAGAAAATCCCTGGTCAGAGGAGGAGGGGTAATAGGGGTGAATATTTCCATAATACTATGATCGCGTGAGGCGACCCGTTGGGTTCTTCGTAAGCCGACTAGGTTTTATCAAAGGGTCCGACGAAAGGGGGTATCCGTAGAGAAGGTCTATTTGGAATAAGATGGTTTGCTGACTGAACTTTTAGCTACACGTGGAAAATCAAATTATGAACGTCAACGTCGACTTCGTTGTTACAAACCCTCAGCAACCTCGTATTTTTAGAGTGATATCAAAGTTGATAGGATTTCACATTCGCGCGGTTCACAGGCGCCAATTGCTGACGAAGCCCCATGAATTATATCAATGCAAATAATTTATAATTTATAATTTCAATATTTCTCAATTTATAATTTCCGTTTCTTTACAGATGATGGGGGAAACTGGTGCTAATTAGGTTCTTATGTATCCTCTTTCTTACAACTTTACGTATAATATCAGCCCGAGTGCATACCAGTTAGATACGGATGGACCTAAACATTGTGGAACACCGGGCAAAGAAATATCTCCAGTACAGCAGTTTTGAGGAATTCGAATATTTTTCTCCTCGTTACTCGTATCTTTCACGATCTCTATACACGAGTAATTAATAGTTAAGAAGTTAAAACTATATGCAGAAAGACAATCATTTTCTAATTTTCTTCTTGCGTTAGGTTCTACTGGCAAACCTATCTGTAGACCGGTTAATCTTCTTGTATTACTAGGTATTACCCCAGTATAAATATTGCATTACATTATTGAATACTAAACAGGCTTTTCGAAAATTTTATCCACATTTTAGCAACTGAGATTGAGTATAATGGTGCATTTTGGAAATAAAGTTTGCCATTCTCCAGTATGGTTAGACAATCGTCTAAAGAATTGCATTCCCCTTACTGGTTAACGGTAATTGACTAATTATATAGCAACCTTCTATTCTTCTACTTCCATGATCTTTGGCTAAAGTGTTGGAAAGTGTTTATTTTAATTTCTTATCTGGAACGTTAAAAAAATATATGATATGACTACTTATGCACTTGTTAACACCTAGACTTTTTATGCCCATTTTTACCAAATCTAACTAAAGCGTGATTAACTTATTGGGTAATTTAACGGCAATGAGCACATTAGACTTAGCATTAAAGATCTACCTTTCACCATCAAATGTCTAAATTAACTTAATGCCCGTGAACAAAGTCTGTGTTAAGTTTGGACACAACGATGCAATCGGTTCTTGGTGATCGGTAGAAACAGTCTCTTCTCCCTACTTTTCTATTACAGAAAAACTTTCAGTAGCTTATGGGCTGAGGTCTTCATTCTCACTGGAGATCTCTTCATGTCGTTTCTCGAATAACAATAACAATCAATCGAATAACAATCAACTGGTTGGGCGCAAGAACAAAATCCCATGTGGATTATATTCTAAATTACATTTACTAATAATAAATAATAACTGGTGAAACTCACCTTGTTTTCGTAGAAGCTGTATACATCTAATTTTGAAGAGCTGTAATTTTCATGGAAAACCTACTTCACAAATAAAACCGTAGATTGGAGTTAACACTTACCAGGAACCACTTGCAAACCACAGGATAGCTGGTAAACGTTGAGGGAGAATGTTTCAGTGACTGTACCGCATCAAACGACCTATGGAGGCTCAAACCTTTTTTTTTACTGGGGAAAGTCACCTTAATAGACGCTAAGACTTACCGTATAATAATGATAAGTCACACTACTATTTTGTCTCGGTAATTATTATTGTTATTGTGTGTGGTTTTGTTGACCGTCAGTAACAATGATGTTGAGGGATGTCGAGGGTCGGTCAAATGAAAATTGATTTATATGCCAACGTTTCGAAGAATATATTTCTTCATCTTCAGGGCCTAAAAACAGTTTCATAATATTGATTACAGTTCTATTGTGAGAAAGTTGTTGTAGTTATTTAATTACCATTAGTAATAGTTGTTGTAGTTATTTAGTTATATTTAGTTACAGTAATAATTTAGTTGTAGGTAGTTTTTATAAACAATTTGGTTAAATGAATGACGTTAAAACAGATAGCTAAACAGATAAATTGAAATGGTGTGTGTTCAATTTATTTATTTCAATTTATCTGTTTAGCTATCTGTTTTAACGTCATTCATTTAACCAAATTGTTTATAAAAACTACCTACAACTAAATTATTACTGTAACTAAATATAACTAAATAACTACAACAACTATAACTAATGGTAATTAAATAACTACAACAACTTTCTCACAATAGAACTGTAATCAATATTATGAAACTGTTTTTAGGCCCTGAAGATGAAGAAATATATTCTTCGAAACGTTGGCATATAAATCAATTTTCATTTGACCGACCCTCGACATCCCTCAACATCATTATTGTTATTTTATTTACGATTTGTTTTTATTTTTTTTTATTTTATTATTATTATTATTTTTTTTTTTTTTTTACAAAAAACGTGCTTACTTGATAAAAGATTCAGCATCGATGTTACTGTGACAAACCCTAATTATAAATATCGTATAATAATATTATCGTACTGTGCTAATGTATATTACTGTACTCCTACAACAGCGAAGCAAGCGGGCCTTCATATCAAACCTGAAACGTTGCCGAGTGTTGCGGGACGTCTCACGATGCTCAAGGAGTTAAGTGGACACTCAGGCTCGTTCAAATGAACTCTGCAGTGGTGGTTTTCGCTTTTTGATTAAAATTGTCAACGGTGGGACATCGTGACACCAAATCAACTCTTTCGAACCTTAATATGAAAAAGTCCCCTTGGTAAAATCTCCCTATTTTTGTTCGATGCAGAATCCCGAGGTTTCAGTTTAATTATAATTTTTCAACGGTACGAGAACCCTGGAAATCAGTAGACTTATTAATAATTATGATCAGGTCGACTGATATGGAGAGTTCTTATTGAAATTAGCGAGGGTCAGAGGGAAGGACAACAAAAAAACCACGTTTTCCTTTTAGTGGCGTTTCTACACTATTAGCAGCATTTAACGAACAATGATGGAAAACTGAAACTTGGAGTAGATTATTGGAGTAGATTAGACTTGGAGTAGTTGTCAATTTGATATTTGACAATCCTGAGCAAATTTTTACGGATCCTAAATAGTGAATTTCTTACCTTGCAACTATGACAATGGCAATCTCAGTGATAATTCTTATTTAGAAACATTTTCCTTACTTATTTGTGGTTTCCTTCGTCAATTTATCTTCTTCTCCTTTCGTCTCTATTCGCCACTTCTTCCAGCTTTCATGTTGCAGGAGTAGGACCTACTTGATTGTACTTTTGAGCCATTTATGTGTGAGTCAGTCCAAATCCGTAGAAAAATCCAACATACTGGCCCCTTCCACTTGGAGGGTACTTTACCAGAACTGGAGGGACACAGGAGGTTTTATAAGCAAGAAACTGGAAAAGCTCGGGGTGGTTTTGCTTATATTCTGTTCATGAGGACTCAGGCTCTCTGTTGAAGACTCTCCACATCCAGTCTCTCGTTTCCAGTCAAATATTCAAATTTTTGGAAGAACTTGTCTTAACTTCGTATAAAAATGAATTCCATGTCACTAAAAATAATCTCTATTTTATTCCCCCAATATTTTGCATTAGTTAGTTTCTTTTGAATGAAAGTGGCAATGAGTCAACAAATTCGGATGTCCATATGGTTCTATTCAGGAGCCTTCAATGTACCTCCCTATGTAAAGATTCAGGTTTTTCCCAAATGCACAAAACACAAATCTTTAAATTAATGAAAAATGATTAAATTCCCATTATATGATTGCATTTACTTTAAACTCACCTAGTTTTCTATTGATTTCACTTGATGGCTTCTCACATAAATTTCTTCTCCCAGAAATATTTCTAGGACAAGCATTCTTTCATCAATTATCCAAACAAAGAATAATTAACAAGTAGGGCCATAGAAGTCGTATTTACTGTAATTTTGCCTAGTTTTAAGGCACCCAGTTGGATCCAATTTCTAATGTTTTAAAACCACTCCAGGTTTCGATAAATAATTCATTTGAGAGACTCTGGAGTGACATTTTCAGTGATATTACTCACTCTTTTTATTCACTCAAGTACCTTCTGCGTTACCTGTGTTACTCATATGATGCTGTGAATTCGATGCATTTAACGTTGACCGAATTCATAAAGGAAGTAAATAAACTAGTAAGTATAGAAAAATGTTTATTTATAAATATTTACAAATGGGTAGATTTATCAGTACAAAAAGACAAGTCTAAATAATGACTATATCGCGAACCCCCAAAACGTTTGAAGGGGAATTGGCACAGTCAATTTTCAGGTATCACGTAGGGAAAATAAATAAGAGTTTGTATTGGGAGGGACACAATCCACTAGTATAACTGTGGTTATCGGTGTTGTTGAGCCGTTGTCGTTGTCGGTGAGGTCACATCGTATGAATATTTGTGGGCTGGTGAGTCGAAGTAAACGTAGCTGCCGTCTTTTGAGTTATGTTTGGTGTCTTTCGACGCAGACTGCTCGAGGCGGGTGAGTTCAGACAGACTTCCCTCGGGGCTTTCGACTTGGTTGGAACTATCAGTTGAGTTAGTGGATCCAGGATTGAAGTAGAGGGCGATGTTGTTCACGGCGATTTTCGGATTTGTCGTTTCTTCAGCAGACAAAGTTTCGTCTGATTGGACGTCCTGCCGTACGGATCTGTGCTCGGAGGCGCTGGGCACGACGTCGCGAACTCCGTAATTCCCTTGGCTCGACTGCACTCCTTGAACTTGGGCGGGCTGCTGCTCGATGGCCGCCAGGATGTCCTGAAGAAGTCCATTGGACAGGACCTGCTCGTGGGACACGCCGCTACCCGGGTTGCCGCCTTGGATCTGCAGAGAGTAACTGCCATACTTGCCCTGAACTGGTATGTCGAGCGCATTGTTTGATAGATCCAAGCTTTGCGATTGTGAGATGTCAGCGTTTTCCAATCCCAACGAACCAACGAGCTCTCGGTGGTTGATTTCTTCATTATCTACAGCTTGTCCATCTGGCGTGGTCAAACTAGCGTGTTTCTCAGATGGAGCCCCGTAGTTTGTAAAATCCTGCGGTGGGGAAAGATCCACTGAAGGCGATACCTGGTACCCTTGTTGCGAACTTACATCATGGTGTCCTTGGAATCCTCCCTGTTGGAATCCATGTCCACCAAAATCTCTTGGATCTGATCCACCATACTGCCCACCAAAGTTACCCTGATCTAAGCCACTGTGAGACTGTCCACCAAAATGACCAACATCCGAACTTCCAGGGCCTGAGGTGTCGTCTACATGTTGTGGGACTTCAGGTACACTCGGTGGAATGTAGGACGAACCTTGGAATGGCCTGCCTTGTCCGTTCAAATTGTACTCAGCAGATTCGCCCAGTGCTTGAATGAGTCCTTTTGGAACGGGTTCTCTGAACTTTACTGGTACAGTTGGGTGTAGATTTGGCCCATCGATTTGTTTACCTGAAGGAACTCCGTAATCAAGACCAGGCTGTTTTTGTCCAAAACTTCCTAAATTAGGGGGCGGAGTTCCACAGCAGCCGGATATAGGGACGCCGAAGTTGCCTCCATCAGAATTCCCGTGTGAGCCCGAGGGCGGAGCTCCGTAGCTGTCTGATGGGGGTGGCCCATAAGAGGCAGTGGGGGGTAAGTAACTACTACCACCTCCAGATCCTCCTCCATGACCGCCTCCAGATCCTCCTCCATGACCGCCCCCAGATCCTCCTCCATGACCGCCTCCAAATGATCCACTCGACGATCCATGTCCAGCGCCAAACGATCCTGAGGATCCATGACTGCCCCCAAATAACCCTGAAGTTCCTCCATGTCCGCTGGACGTGTCGTGATTTGTAGGTGTACCGTAGCTACCACTTGGTGCTGAAGGTGGACCGTAGCTTCCGCTTGGGCCACTTGATGGGGGTCCATAACTCGAAGATGGTGCAGGTCCTGATGAGGGGGGACCATAACTGTCACTTAAGCCTTTACCTCCTAGTCCTCCAGAAGAGTGTCCAAAGATAATTGAAACCGAACTGGTGGCAGGTCCTGAATGGCTACCACCACTGCTTCCATGGCCACCACCATGTCCTCCGCCGATTCCACTAGGTGGTCCATATGATCCACTTGGTGGTCCGTACGAGTCGCTCAAACCACCATCATGTCCACTTCCAGAACTATCGCCGAACGATCCTCCGTGAGAACTGAAACCACCTCCCACACTACCGATATCAATGTTCCCATGAGAACTGAAACCTCCATCATGGCCCCCTCCTGGTGGGGTTAGATCAACTCCATGTCCACTTTGTTGGGGTGGTCCATAAGTGTCACTAGGTGGACCATATGAATCACTAGGTGGCCCGTAATTTTGAGAAATTGAATTGTGTGAACCTCCTCCACTTGGGAGTGGTGGAGGGGAACCACCATATCCGCCATCGTGACCGCCTGAGAATCCACTGTCATGACCGCCTGAATGGCCCCCTTCATGCCCCTGTGGTGGCCCATAAGAGTCCGAAGGTTTTGGTGCAACTCCAGGAATAGGCTGCCAACCGTCATAAGTTATTTGGGGTGGTGTAGGTGGCGAAGGAACTCCAGGTGGTGGGCCACCATGCCCTTGATTACCTCCGTGGCCATGACTACCTCCTCCATGACTGTGACCACCTCCACCATGTCCAATACCATCACTACCACCATTGGGTGGGCCATAAATTGGCTTTATTTTTGGTGGACCATGACTGGGTAGGGGTGGCCCGTAGGAGTCACTAGGAGGAGGTCCGTAAGAACCACTTGGGGGTCCATGAGAACTAGGTCCGCTTGGTGGTGGCCCATAAGAATTGCTTGGAGGTCCATGAGAACTAGGTCCGCTTGGTGGAGGCCCATATGAACCGCTTGGAGGTCCATGAGAACTCGGTGGAGGCCCATACGAACCGCTTGGAGGTCCATGAGAACTAGGTCCACTTGGTGGAGGCCCATACGAACCGCTTGGAGGTCCATGAGAACTTGGTCCACTCGGTGGAGGCCCATAAGAACCACTTGGAGGTCCATGAGAGCTAGGTCCGCTCGGTGGAGGCCCATAAGAACCACTTGGAGGTCCATGAGAGCTAGGTCCGCTTGGAGGAGGTCCAAGGTCTAATGAAGGAGGTCCATATGAGTCGTTAGGGGGTCCGTGAGAACCAGATCCACTAGGTGGCGGCCCATAGGAACCACTCGGAGGTGGGCCAAAACTGTCACTCAATGAGCCGTGAGAATCTAGACCACCACCAAAGTCACCATCACTAGGTGGTCCATATACGGGCTTGGGAGGGCCATAGCTAGGTTTAGGAGGGCCGTACTGAGGTTTTGGCTTTGGAGGAGGTCCATAACTTGGCTTGGGTGGAGGACCATATTGAGGTTTTGGTGGCCCATATTGAGGTTTTGGCTTGGGAGGAGGTCCGTAATTTGGTTTAGGTGGAGGTCCATATTGAGGTTTGGGTGGGCCATATTGAGGTTTGGGTTTTGGTGGGCCATAAACGGGTTTCGGAGGAGGGCCATAGTTTCCAGAAGGTGGTCCGCTAGGTGGCAGTTTTGGTGGACCGTATTGAGGTTTTGGTGGACCATATTGAGGCTTAGGGGGCCCGTATTTACTTGAAGGGGGAGGTCCAAAGCTGGGTTTCGAATGACCACGGTTAGGTGGTCCGTATGCAGGTTTCGGCGGGCCATAGTTCGGTCGCGGAGGACCATAACTTGACGAGGGCTTGGGTGGTGGCCCGTAGCTGTCAGACGGAGGTCCGTAACTTCCCGAAGGCGGTCCTGGCGGTGGTGGTGGCCCGTATTCGTCCGAAGGGCCGGACGGCGGTGGACCGTAACTCTTCGAAGGCCCATGATTTCCACCTACGGGAGGTGGACCGTACACCGGTTTAGGTCCAACATGTGGATGAGGTGGAAGGTACGAGTCCTGCGACAGAGGTGCCCCATACGAGTCGCTAAGGCCTCCACTGAGTCCGCCTGGCGGGATGATGAAGTCCGACGGAGGTGCTTCTCTCCTATTCACTGTCTCGCTGCCTGCTGCTTCCGTGTCGTTGCTAACTCCCTGGTTGATAACTGCGTGACTCCAACCAGACACGAGCAGTAAAGTGGCCAAGTGGACTATCTGCAACAACAAGAAAAACATAAATTATAGACAAATAGTTATGATAAGGCCCGGATAGTAGCTTGCTCAGAAAACTGTAATCTATTGTATAATTGCCAATTTGGGTTGCGGTCAGAAAAGAAAAACAAGATACTCGTACTATTCGATACTTGTCAATTTTCATAGATTTACCAGAAGCCTTTGAAATTGTGTAGCTGATAAGTGAGAGAATTGTTTAGTTTGAAGCAGTTCTTGAAAGAGCGAAGATGTTCCCACCGATTTGAGGAGAATCAATTAAGGATGTCGATAGTTAGATAGGGGGAGCTATCGATACTTTTGAAACTTTCGCCTATCAGCTATCGATTTATTTCCTGTAAATATTTACCCCCGAACAAGCCATCGTAGGTATTTAATGGGAACACAACAACGTACAAGCCATGGTAGGTACCTACAAGGAGTAAGGATAACGTACAGAAAAACCCGTGTAGGAAGAAACCAGTTAAAAAAATAAAAAAAATTTGTAATTCAAAAAGTTAAAACAAGGTACTGAGGTATCTGAAGTCAAGTTTTTTTCTGATTTTTTTTTTTTTTCAATTTTCGACTTAGAAGTCCTGATTTCTGATTTCCAGAAAGCCTGGAAACCAGTTTGGATGGAACAGAACTACGGATACGGAAGTACTTCTCGAACTATCGATAGAGCCCTATCCATGCGATGCCCTACTGATAGTATCGATAGTGCTATCGATCTATCGACATCCATAGAAGCAATTAAAAATGATGTCGGGTAGTTATTAATTTCACGTAGTTAACCGTTGCCAAGGTGGAAGGAATTTCGTTTTTACGCCAGAGGTCGTAAGGTCGAAGGTTGGAAAGGATCAAACTACGTATTAGCGAGTTTCAAGTTATTTAGCGCTACTGTGTTATTACAGAAGGTACCACTTTCAATTCTGAGATGAGTTTGAGCCGGTTCAGGTTTTGGTTTATCGGATATCGGTTTCAATGGGTCCTGAAGAAGAAGAAAAAGGGAGAACCGTCGGTGTGAGCTTTAGAATGTGTATTTCTGAATGATTGAACATACCAACTTCGGCATCGTTCAAGGCGCCAAAGCGTAGAGAGTGAGAGTATTTACTGATGTAGTAAGAGAAAATTACTATTAGCATATGAGTGCTCTATACGGAGGCCGCTGAGGATGGAACTCACGCTCCCGAGGTCAAGGGATCCTCCAGAAGAAATTTACAGGAAGAAGAACCCGACGAGGGGAAAAGGCGAGGTCGGGACCTTTCTTCGGGACCATCATCACGACTCCCTGACTTTCACTTCGAAAAGCATGTCCCTCTCCGGATGACGCTCTATGCAGAAAACCAATTCACAAGGGCTGAAAGATGTATTTCTCAATTTCTACGGCTGTTCAATAGGGAGGAAAAAATCGAGAATGATTGCCCCCGCAGCATGACAGCATGACTGATAAAGACCTGGTTTTTTTTTCTATTCTTTTACCGTGAAAAATTGCAGCGGGGAGTCTACATGGAAAGCGAAAAGAAGCGTCAATGTCACAGGAGGGAATTTCATATACGGCCCGCTGTGATGCCGAAATGATGCTTTAAAGAGAGAAACGCGCCAAACTACATTGACGAAGACTGTTACACCATAACATTATAAATAATTGTTGCCAACCAGGAGTAGCAGGTTGTTGTTGGTTGTTATGTCATAAAAATATAATCACATCACATCAAGCATTCGACAAACTGTCACAATAATAATTATTACGAACTTTCTGCATCTTACAATAATCCCATTCGAATAAATTATATATTAGCCGATTACATATTAATACGATTTTCACTTTAAGGCCTGTCAAGGACTCGTACTTCCGACATTTGATAAGTACCCACAGATAATAGAGACAGACCGTACACTTCATCAGCAGTGGAGCAAACTCGATACATAACTCCCAGGCCTAAATTAACATTGAGGGCCCTTGAAACTCAAAGAGCCCTTGAAAGCCACATTGTGGTAATACCTCAAAGTCGGTGAGGAACTCCTCAGGATCCATTTATTGCATTTTGACGAAAAAAAAGAGGTATAGGTACAAAAAATTATTACCACGAAGAACCGGTTCTGTTAATACGAGTATATTAACTGAAAGTTAAAATTGAACTGTCCAGGAATTACTACCTTCTTTTAGCGAATTTTCGAAGAAAATGTAGCTATTGTTCTCGGTCCAAAATTTTCAAAACTCGAATTTTCGAAAGCTTTTCATACCAAAATCCGTTTCAGACCATCCTGAATCCACTGCAGTAATAAAAGTATGAACTTTTTAGTTTGTAAGTCACCATTTATACCTTTCAAAACTCAACCATAACAACTCTCCCTATTTCTGTTTTGTAGGATGCATGATTAGGATCTTGATCCAAGATCGAAACGTCACAGTAAACAAATAATAACAACGACTAGTGTTGGTCAATTCTCAATTGGTCAAACTAGTCTACTCCTAATCAAAAAAACCTCCACTATTTATATATATTTATGTATGTGTCATTCCCAACGATAACTCTCGATAGAATTGAGATAAAAAGTTCAAATGTGCACAAAAAATCTGTCTTGGCAAATTGCCAATGGCAATCGACAGGCTGAGTTCGTAGATGGGCAGAATCGGGCCACTGTAAGGTGGTGAGGGCGGGAATTCCTCATAAATTCCCAAAATGAAACTCTCATTTTAACGGTTTTTTTAAATGCTGAACACGATGGTGAATTTAGAATTGCGATATCCCATTCCGTTCTCAAACTGGAGCACTTTGAAGATGAAGAAACGTGGTTGAACCTTGATATGATCTTCATCTTAAGTCTGCTGTAATTTAATAACGGAATGAGATATCGCAATTCTGACTTCGCCGTCGTGTTTAGAGTTGTATTATCGAAAAACTGGGGTTTGGGGTGTTGAAGGGAGGGGGGGGGGTTCACTCAAAAAATGAAAGTCTGACAAGTGACACCTCACTTTAAAGGTTTTTACGCGCTGAATAAGATGGGGAAGTCAGAATTGCTATATCTTATTCCGCTTTCAAACTAGAGCACATTGAAGAAGAAGAAACGTGGCTGTTACTTGCGGTGTTCTTCATGGACATCACGTTCTTTAATGGAGACGTTTTACATAAAACCAGTTATTTCTTCGAAAATTCGCTCTTATAGTAATGCTGCAGGACTGGGGATTTTTGGTTTATTTTATTATGAGGTATCGAGGAAAATGACTTTGGAAACAGGTTATCAAAACATATACAGCGCGGGATCCACTTGGAGGTAACATCAGACGGCGCTGCTGAAGGTGGGGAATTCCCGTTAGTCACCTTCGATCTCGCTTGCCAGGCGGAAATAAAGGGTCCGTAGTGCTGCGGGATCGGCTTGCGGAATCGGCTTGCGGGATCCGCAGTGAACGTTGTAGGCGCGCGTCTATGTCGCCTATGCTTGAATCTGGCCCTGCCAATTATGTTCCCCCTATGACCGACAATAGGGTGGAGGAGGATGGAGGATTGGTGGGCGGTGGGTGGAGGGTTAGAGGGTGGTGGGTGGAGGGTGGTGGGATGACGGTGAAGGGTTGGACGGGTTCGAGGTTCTGTGGTGGATCGCGGGTGGTAACCTTCAGTCTGTAGACCTGACATCGTCCCTTGAACCTCACTTTCGATTTCTTCCAACCATGTGTTGATATTTTCATTGTCTCCCTCCCAAAATCAGGGTTAATTCAGGATTTCAATTATATACATTAATTCCGGATTAATCCTGAAATTAATTCAGGATTTCAGTTATATAAATACTTTTTTTCAGGAAAAACATTTATTTCAACAAATATAAATGAACTAAATCATAACGAACAAATTACACATAAACGAGGTACTAGGTACCTACTTGGATTTTATTTTCCAAGAGAAAAATTGTTTTTTCTACTTTATCAGAGGTTTTCCATTTTTCCGACAAAGTTCGGATCGAATTGTATCAGTCTCACAGCTGATTTAATCGAAATAAAATTCAACAATACACATTGTCATTATCCCTACTTGGTGAATTTTATTTTGATATACCTACCTATTATATACTTGTTTCAGGTTGAATTAAACACTATTCAAAATGAATTAGGTAAACAATTTTCAATATGATTGGGGATAATAAGAGAGAGATACGCAGATTGCGAAAATCTAATTTAAAAAACTCTGCAAATTCTTGACACACCGGTTTATTATCTTTTTCGTGCAGAAACTACATGATACAAATATTTACAAGTAAAATGTACCGATTTAATTCTAGGGTTTTTAATTCCTCCGACCTACGCTGATACTTGAGATGTTCTTCTTGGACATCATGTTCTTATAAAGAAACACTTTAGATAAAACCAATTATTTCTTCGAAAATTCGCTTTTATAGCCATGCTGCATGACTGTGGGATTTATTAATTAAAAGAACGTAGAAATTATTATTAACGTGTCAGTTAATGTCAAAGACTCGTTCCAGATTCAATCAGCTCAAACACTTGAATGTTAAGCACCTTAACTCTTCTGGTAAATGCATTTGGTTCATTTATAATGTATTTTTGACACTACTTTGTACGTTTGATGTTTTACACAACCTTTTCCTCCAGGGAGATTTTGATATTGATTAGAAGTGGCGTTAGAGGACTCATCCTCCTACATGAGCATTTCCATATGGAGGATTATTAAATAATTTTTCTAGATAGATATTCATGTCTATTTCAAGCTATTGTTCTCGGTCCAAAACTTTTAAAACTCGAATTTCCACAAAAAAATGTTACACTAAAATCCGCTCCAGACCATCAATTCACCCATAAATTCCAAAAATGAAACGGTCTTGCGGTCTTGAATGATCCCCCCCCCTCCTTTTCCCCCTACTTTTCAAAGATCCCCTTCAATCCTCCCACTCAAATTGACTTGTACAAGATCACTCGCGCGACTCCATATCCCTCAACAGTTAGATCACTACTTCAAACAAAGGGGAAAGTTGTTAGAGTAAAGATACACACGAATAAGTAAATTTACATCTTATTTTGACGTCTTCTTTTAAATGTCTATGGTGACATACAGTATCGTAAGATCTAATCGGGGCCGGATGGGAACTATGTTCCTACCTGTGACAAAATGAGTTTTGTGGTGAGACTTCGTATGGCCTTTGAGAAGAAGAAGAATCCTAATTTTGAATTTGCGACAATTCAAGTTAGAGTTCTTTTCATTTCAAGTTGTAATATAATTTACTTTAATATGTAAGACGGGTGTGTATATTACTAAGTATTGTCTCCAGCATCAATCTATTATCTATTATCAAATGTCTGTATATAAATGAGTTTGTTTATGGCTGTATGTATAAAAACCATGCCAAATAAAATTTATATTAAACAAAATAATAATAATAATTTTGATTTTTCTGTCACATACGTCTAGCCAGCAATAGAAAACCACCAACAAGATATAACAGTGATAGACCAGTTATCCCCTCTCAACTCAAGGGGGCGAGGCAATGAGTAGCTTTGTAAGCGAAATCATCGGAACAATTCTGACCCACCGAGGTGGACAGCCGATGACGTCCGCGACGCCTAAAAACGGAAGTCGGACGGAAATTCAACCTTAAATGGTTGCTTACTTTACTTACTTACTAGACCAGTAGTCCAAGACATAACCAATATTCTGTTGTTTAATAAGCACACTGGTTTATCCAATTAACTGCGGAAAACGGGTATGTCCTGTGTTTATGTGATGTAGGTACAGACCAGAATCCCATAGTGCATTACAAGGCTGATAAATGGAATTTCAGTTGATCTTTCGGCAGACAATTTTCCCTAAGGCTCCTGCTTTCATTCTTTGGCTCCGTTGCCGATTTATAAATGCGGCTTTTCAAACAAAGAAATATCCATCTTCAACTCCATTCTCCAACAGAATCGCGGGCCCCCTCCGTTCGGCCTTTGTACAATTCGTCGAGGACTGAACGAAACACCCGTGTGTACGAAGGTGAACCGATTGGATTCCGAGTCACGTATAAATTTGCAGAAAAAAAACGAAGTTGAGAACTGGCGGGAAGAGAAGGGCGGGCTTTCAGATCGTTAAGGAGTCGGACGGTAAGAGACGGTAAGGACGTTAAGAGAGAGACGGGGTAAAAGGTAAACTCGATTTTTTCGTCGCTTCAAATAGTTTGCTCTCCCTCACGAACTGGATTTCATTTGATCTCTTATGCTTCTATCTCTTATCAGTCAAAAAGAAAAAGCGACAACCATCTCCTTTGTCTCTTCATGTGGCTTGACAAGAATTCAAACTGTAATAGAGAGATTCCACTTATGAAGACACAAAACCCCAAAAGTTTCATTTCGTTCGTTTCTAAAGAAACGGTTCAAGTTCGTTAAGTTCTGTACTGAGAGCTAGATATGCTCATCTATGCTCTCTCTCACCAATTGGATTTCATTTGATTTCTTCTTCTATCTCTGTGCGTTTTGTTCCAATATATCAACCTTTGTGACGTAGGGTCTGTTTTCTCCTCAAAAGAGTCCATGACATAGTGTAATATATCTCAGGAGTAAACTAGGGTGCATACAGTTACTGATTTTACAGACAATGAAGGCTGCTGATTGCAGCAGGAAGAATATTCTACATGTGTCTGGGTCGCTGAAGTCGTCGGAGTAAATCCTTCGTTCACAAGGGTGTTCGAGTGGTTTGTGCTCCTTTCGATGAAGTTGGTGGTGTGATGTATAAGGCAGTCATAGGGCGAATCAAGCTCAAAATCACGGTACATCATACTATTTTGCACAAAGGGAGGAGCATGAATGACATTCCTTTGAGAGAATTTATTTTGATTCTCTTCGAGTCACTTAAACTGAGAGCATAAGCAAGAACCCCAAATTCAAATGGCGTATGTTCAAATTGGCCTTAACAGTACTTTATAGACAACCACTTTGGTCTGCATAGTCAGATCTGGACTATCAAGTAATGCTTTTAGCTGATATTGTCTTGCATTTAATTTATTTATCAAATTCGTAACGTGGTTGAAGAAACCACGCCCTCCTTAAGAGACTTTAAGGTGGAAAACGATAAAGATGTCTTGAAGACATAAACTTGAAAGATGTCTTGAAGCTGTGAGCAGAGACTCCCAAGTAACTAGACAACGTGTTATGAGGACCTTGTTTGCTAGCATGACGATGTCGACTAAATAACATTAGTTACTTGTAATAATTCAGACGTACCTAGTTGTTACATGCAGTAAATAATGCTGGATAAAAAAATTCGATACGGAACCATTGGATCGGTTTTGACTATTTTCGACTCTTTCCGTGTCATTAGTCATCTTCCCAGACACGAAACGTCGCCCTATTTCTATATAAATAAGCACATCACTCCTGACGTGTTGAAGACCAGGAAATGTCGTGTGATGAAGATTGCGTAAAGAAACAAACTCAAATTATTGGCTCACGCCATTTGGAGAAACTCTTTGACCGTGTCACGAAACTCAACGCCCGGCGTCCTCTCTTCGCCCTGTTCCGTAGAAAAACCGCAACCGATATTTTCACAACTGAATACTCGAGTTATCGAGTTTCGCGAAAACCTGTCACGACGTTGTGATATAACAAAATTGCAGTTTCCGTTTCTGAAACAAGCAACGGGAGCCCAAGAACCCACAGGGGAGTTTGGAAATTTCGCTAAACCAGATGAACCATGAAGAACAAACACCTCATATAACATCCACGTTCCTGCATCTTATAAGTGCTCCAGACTGACTTCACCATCGATTTCAACGCAAAACACCATTAAACTACTAGAGAAAACTAGAAAAACTATTGGAAGTACTATTGACAACACTGGTGGTTTAAAGGAAAACATCAACTTTTGAGGTTTACCGTGATTTTTATATTTTTCACAGCTAACTGGAGACTTAAAATGACCTCTTCAGATCCACTCAAATTACTACTCGAAAATGTATGACTCCAATCCTCTATCTGACAAACTCCCAAACATCTCGTTCCAATACCACCAGGCAAGTCTCTTACATTGTCGAGTTGGACGCAACATGAAGCGCCATATCAACCTGCTGGTAGCATCATTGGCCCCAAAGAAGCATCCATCAGACAGCCCATTGCTGGGACATGGGGTTCCCGTTGCTCCTCCAGCTGCCAGCAATCCTTCACCAGAACTAGGCCAATTCACCACGGGCTGATCGGAGGCAGTGTGAGCCAGCATGTACCTTCCAATCTGCCTTCCTCGCGTAGGTGTCCCAATCAAGTGGGAGAGACTTTTGTAAATAATTTGTAACAGTTCGCCCGAACAGTTCATTTCCTCCCGCCCCTCTTACTTTGAGACCGCATTGTCAGTCCTTAGTTCGCACTTCACCAAGTAACAACCACTATATTAAACCTATAGAAATATACTTCTATAATTAACGCGTGTAAATAACCAATTCTCCTATTACGGCTACCTCCTCGCCACAACAGCATGGTGGAATCGCAAGGTTCTCTACAACGATCCCTTTTCAATGCAGAAAACTTACCGCTCCGTCGAAGGGAAATATCCGCGAATAAATCAATAAACGGAATGCTCTAGAATAGGGGCACCCAGTCGTGGTTTATTCATGGGAGGGTCACTGAGGGATTTTCATGCAGAAAATGTCGTTGAGACCGAAATCACGACCAGCAATTCGAAGCGGAACTAACTACCGGTGCAGGTGTACATCGTTCCCTCGAGACCGTTAATCTCGCTAAGGGCCGAAGCCGAGCCTATTCTGCATATTAAGAACCTTCAACTATTGTGCGATTTTTTTTTCTTCCTGTTCCTCTTTTCCTCCTTCTGTAGATTTGCGTGAACGGCGGGAAAAATTTCTCTCTCCCTCTCCCTCTGCAACGTATTTTGGAGTGCGGCAATAAAAACTACCAAGGGACCTAAGAGGAAAAAAATATCAGGGCCACTTATATAAATCAAAGGGTTTTTAGCTTCCAAAGCTCACTCGCCCTCCCACTTCTCTCTGCGTGCGAAGCTAGAAAGCATTTTACGGCTCGGAAGAGGGTTACGGCGTGCTCCGGAGATTTTATGCATTCGACGGGACGTGATTTGAATTCGATGAATTCCGAGTGGTGCGTTGACACCCTTCAAAAAACCAAACTTTGGAAAATGGAATGAAAATACTAGCCCGTGTACAAACCTAATGGTGGTTTGTACGAATGTCTTGAAGGTCGGTCTAATTTGATGACCTGGTGGTACGCCACCGCCCTGTTTAGAGAGATTCCAGGGGCTATTGAAGTCTTCGAAGGTAAGTCCGTGAAGCTGCTTCTTCCCGATTCATCTGCCAATAGCTCGGAGCTGGTAAAGGCGCAAGAAGTAAATAATTAATAGAAACTAGATTATTCTATTAAACTAGCAGAGCACGTAATATTATTATACGGTATCTCGCTTGAACAAGCGAGTTGCGCAGTGGAAGGATGTCTGCCTTGCATTATTCCTCGTCACAGAACTGGCGTTTGATCCAGTATGGCACACTGGGCTCCTTTTCAAGATTAAAAACCACTTGCCTGACATGTATTACTTTCATACCTCTCAGACCGCACTTTCACCTTTGGTTATTGAGATGCAAAATCAGAAAAGTGTTGCATGCAAGCAGGTGTTCCACAGGGAAGTGTCATGGGACCATTCCTGTGCCTGATTTACGCCGGTGATTTTCCTGTCTCAGATGCCTTTACGGTATCCTAATATGCTGCTGATGATGTGGCGGTACTGAGCACCTCAAAAAACTGATCCGTTTGGGAGAGAGTCCTCCAGGAATGTGTCGACAGAGTTTCGGTGTGGTGTCGGAGATGGAGGGTAAGCATGAACGCTCAAAAATCTGTACTGGTGAGATTTACCAACCAGACGAGGAACAACCTGACCTCTATTCGCCTTGACGCTAGACAGGTCTCACAGGATGACTCTGTGAGATATCTCGGGTTGCTCCTTGACAAGAGATTAACATGGAGATGTCACGTTGATCATCTCGTCACTAAGGTGCGGCAACGCATCAGGCAGCTTCACCACCTCCTGCACCATAGGCCTTTGTCTTTGAAAACCAAAAGACTTCTGTATCTGACGCTTATTAGACCGATCTGGTATTACTCATGGGGACTATGGGGATCAGCAGCTAACTGCCACCTTAAAAGGATTCAGGTTACTCAGAATCAGGTCCTAAGACTTATTACTGGCGCTCCTTGGTATGTCTGAAATACTACGCTGCATAAAGATACTGATGTACCATTTGTCCACGAGGTCCTCTGCGCAAACTACACCAGGATGCGCGTATTAATGGAATCCCACCCCAACGAAAGTCGCATTTCCCGCAAGTCCCATTACAATGGCGCATTTTCACAGTTTTTTAGCCCGTTGAACTAGTTAACGGGGGAAAAAAGTGGACATAACTCGCGGTACGCTGGGAGTCGGTAGCTCCAGACGGGCTTAGGGACCGGATGAACGCCGACGATTGATATCGCCATCCCCCTCGAAAACGTGCTTTCACGGTTTAAGGTCTTCACTAACTCTTTCAGACTTGGACCGATAGACGCGGTGCGAGGCACGAGCCACGAGACCTCCCTCGACATTGCGCTATCAAGAGAAAAATACAGTCAATTCGAGATGCGCCGACCCAGTGATAGAGGAGGAGGACGTGTTATCCGGCTCGGAAGGTCCAAATGGAGAAGAAAAAAAAAATGTCAGGGCTCCATTGAATGATTCAAAGAGTGAGCGACTTGCGCCGCTCACTTCGCCGATTTTTCATTCGCGTTATAAAAGGATCGAGAAAGGATCTCAAGTTACCGCTCTCTTCTGTAGAAAACTCACTGAAACTCTAGACCCTTTCGGAGTCGTGGTTTTCATCTTTTCAATTTTTCACCCCCCCCCCCCCCCCCTCATTACCACACCACTGAAAACCGATGGGCCTTTCATCTGTCACTTTGACGAGCGATCGTTAATAATTACGAACCACCCTCTGCAGTATTTACATGGTAAATATGACGACGTATGAGCCTACAAATGAAAAAGATATTCATTGTCATTGTTTTCCTTTGGCAAAAATGAGGTTTCAAAATGAGTAGTTGAGGGAGCCGTTTATCTTGAATACAGTTGTACCATAAAACATTGAAAATAACATCCAGACGGTGCAAGGAGGTTTCGGTCTGTGTGCTTGGTAACAACGCTTCTTACGAACTTCAGTTGCAGCTGTAGTTTCTCAGCAATTACCTACTCCTCGTGGTAAGTTTTTACAATAATTGTCCAAACTGCACAATATTTCCCCCCAGTTTTCGAATTTTCTATTTTCATGTGAACAATCTCTGTGCATTGTTCACCTAAATGCCTACAAATTGCCACATTATTTTTCACTGTTTCTCACTGTGTGTGTCTTCCACGACATATCAAAGTCAAAATGAAGGGTACAGGGAAAAAACCACATTTTTCATTTTTTTCGAAATCATTGGATTCAGAACGAGCAGATCTTTGTAATGGTATAATATACTAATAATAATAATATAATAGATTTGACTTGCACTTCTTTCGGATCTTGGATCTTGAAAGGGCACTTCATTTTCATCCAGGAAGGTTTTCCAATCAAAAAGTCTCTCCATTCGAGTTTGAAGGTTCCACAAAACGAGAGGGTTAGAAGCACAATCGCGAAATGTGACAGAGATAATGTGATTTGACAGAGGTAATGAGCGACAGCACTGCCACCTGTTGCAGAAACCAATGACAAAAATGGTTCTTTCTCTGTACCGCTTGACATACATGGTTTCTCCCCTGCACACTAAAGCATTGCAAAGGTGGTTTTCCGCCTGTTTCGATCTATACATAATATGTATAGATCGAAACAAGTGCAATGCTTTAGTGTGCAGGGGAGAAACCATGTATGTCAAGCGGTACAGAGAAAGAACCATTTTTGTCATTGGTTTCTGCAACAGGTGGCAGTGCTGTCGCTCATTACCTCTGTCAAATCACATTATCTCTGTCACATTTCGCGATTGTGTTTCTAACCCTCTCGTTTTGTGGAACCTTCAAACTCGAATGGAGAGACTTTTTGATTGGAAAACCTTCCTGGATGAAAATGAAGTGCCCTTTCAAGATCCAAGATCCGAAAGAAGTGCAAGTCAAATCTATTGAGAGCAGGCTTCTTTACCGTCGATCTGCATACGACTACAATGGCCAACTCGTCAGCAGCGTTATTGGAAAACCATTGGCGACCGATGCGAATTTGAGATCAGGGAATTCCATCTACCCTGCCTTTCTTACGGACCAAAGGCAGTGACTACCGCACGAATAATAAATTCTTGTAAGTAAATAAACATGGTTAAAGGATAAACACAGCTAGATGGTTCTTGTCTGTTTCAGATGACATAGATGGTTTTTTTACCGATTGAGTTTTCTTCATATAAAGTCAATCTTGTACCAATAAAAATGTAATTAAACCAACGTTTTATCATCACATAGTTGGTAATTTGCAATAGTTTAAAATGTTTTATTTGGTTTTGAACTTTAAACCCCGTTTTTTTGAAATCAAGAAATTGCGACAAAGATGGTTTTTTCCCTGTATGTACCCTTCAAATGACGTGTAACTGATTGTGGTTATTTCGTTTTCCTGAAAAGTGAGGTTTGAAAGTGTCACTTTTCTTGCCAATATGTGCCTCTCTTTTTAGTTGTCGTCGAATTCAAATGAGATCGAACCAACCACAGCACTTAAACGTTACAAGTTTGACCCACAATTCCCCGTCGGAGCCCAACGTCAAATAACATTTCTCGAATTGATTCCCAACGTTTCAAAACCCACCGCAAGACTGAACGCAGTGAGGGCTATCGCGAGTAACGTATTCAAACCGCTCCAATGATTTTGAAGGTCTGCCGAACATGCATTATTCAACCATTAGCTTTTGACGGGGGCGGCAACCATTGAAGGGCAAGGGCGGCTTTTAATGCGTTTTAACCGCTGATCGCTGGGTGCTTTCCGAGCTTGTAATTGAGTTGCCCGTAATATCGCCTCCTTTTGCAATTGATCCTGCAACGCCTGTTTCAACAATGAAGGGCCCGGGATCTGCATTCAAATCGATTCGTGGTTCAAGAGCGAAAAAAAAGCCGTTACAGCTATCAGCATGAAATGTTACTAAGAGAATTTATAGGGCAGTCCTGAAGTGAATGTTGGCAACAGTTAAACTCAAATTTACCCTAATTTATAGCCTACAGATCGTCTAATTAGTGTTCCTGTATTAAAACTGATTGTAACAATTATGACTGTAATATTGACGTTTCAAATCACATCTGTATCATTTCGGTCCATAACTAACTTCCTACCAATCCCTCGAGCGATCCATTGAAATACATTAGGGATGGGACATCGATATCGATCATATCGAATATCCATATTTTGGTTCCGATATTCGATATTCGGTATTATCGGGATATCGATAATTTGTTCCGATAAAATCGATTCAACAAAAATGAGATTTTCTTATCAGGTTTGAAATTTGATTGTTAAAAAAACCTAGGTGAAAAACAGATGTAAAATGTCTCTATTCAAGAACATCTTAAGTATCAACCACGTTTCTTCATCTTCAATGTGCTCCAGTTTGAGAACGGACAATTTTCTTTGAAAATTCGCCAAAAACGCAATAATGTTGTTCTGGAAAAAATTGCGTTATTCACTTTTGGTCCTGAAGACCTAATTTCAAGATCGATGTATCTGAATGATTTCGTTCAAATGATGATTTGAGGTATTAATCCATCATGCAAGTTTGATTTTACATGCGAGGATGCCTGCAGAATTTGTGCAGAATTTCGAATAAACGAGTTTTTCGGTCGCTCCATTCGAGTCCTTTGGAAGTCGTTGCATTTCAACGGTCATTTCAGGAGGAAACTTCATCGGAACATCGAATAAAGTTGTTATCTCAGTTGGGAAATCGATAGTTCGTTGAGGTCATCTTGGAACGACCGTTTTTCTCTGGACGAGGTTCTTGAAAGGTTCTTCGGACGATACGTCGTGTCGTCTGACGAAAGACGCGCGAGAGGGTTTCGGCCCCAAAGGAGTCACGTCTCGGACCATCCTAATCGACTCGACCAGTTTTTAAAGGCCGGTTCTCGACTGATTAGTCGGTTGTTTGTGGGTTTAGTTAATCGAAATCGCCTGTTTCCACCGTGCGGTTCATCGCGTAATAAGATTTTTTTCATCTCTTAATATGGGATGGCATTAAGACCTTACGCTTGACCTTAAGACCTTGGAATACGCTCCGAGGTCCTAATGGCGTTTTCATGAATCGGTAGTTCGAAATGACGGCTGAGCATCGCGAATTACTTACTTTTACGTCACTACACCTGAGAATGGAAGTAAGCAGACATAAGGACTGGAAACCATAGTATGTATTGAAATAAGTAGTATTGAAGCGCCTTATCAAGGAAATATAATGAACCGACATTAATTTTTCACTAATAATTTTTTGAGCACCTCACAAACAAATCATGCAACGATACCCAATCTGAGAACATCTATTCAGAAACTCCAAGACTGGACATCAAAATAGAGGATCAAGATGAATGAAGCGAAATCAGTTCAGTTTATACCTATACCGCACGCCAATGAAGCTAAGTACCTGGACATGACCCTGAATGCCAAATTGAAAAGAGAAGAACTGGTGCTCAGGAACGTTCAGGAAAATGTAGTGGTTAATGGGCCGACGCTCAAAAATTTCGATCCTGAACAACTTAACCCTGTACACTCAAGTCCTCAAGCCTGTTTGGACTTACGGAGTGCAGTTGTGAGGCTGCACTGCTCAAAATAACCACGATATTATCCAAAGTTTCCAAAACAATGTGCTGAGATGTTGTGTGGACCAGAAATGTCCGGCTACACAAAGAACTTCGCATACCAACTGACAATGAAGTCATCAAGGGTCATGTCATAGCGCATCACAAGCGGCTACAAGTACACGTCAATGAAGAAGCTGTCCAGCTGCTCGACGTTGACGACCTACTCAGACGTCTCAACAAAAACGAGCCTCATGATCTGTGGAATGAGTGACGGTGTTCTCGCGATTAAGTCCGTTCAGTGAAATCAGTGATCGGTTTGAGTGCAAGAAATTGCACTCTTAATTTTAAAAACTACCAGCGACTTAGTTAAGTACTTAAGTATACGTAACCTCACCTCCAATTCTAGTTTGAGACGCTTCTTTTGTAAAATTTAGTTATCAAATTGTATTAGGTATCCCATAAGCATTATTCAATAAATCTGTGTGTCGGAAAGCATTTATCTCCAAATATGATCGAAAAGTGCCAAAACTACCGATTAACTATTGTTTGAAGGCCACTTCCCTGCAATATCAGTTGAAGTCTGAACGGTCATCTCCCTCAGCGTTCCATTTCGAAAACAAGAAATTCTTAATATATTACAGAGTATTATCAGTTGAATCGCATCTGAGCAGATTTATTTTTAGATGATGACCTACGCGTAGATACCGCCGTAACCCGTAGGTAGACGAGGGTCAATTAGAAAAACGAGGACGACTTCCCTTTCGCATCCTCTCACTGAACGTCCTTGTCTCCGAGACTCGCCTACTGCCGTTCGTAACGCATCTCATTGCGTAACAATTTCTCACGGAGACGTCTTCCACGTTCTTCCTATTTCGCGAATGACGGACGCGAATTCGTCACAAATACGGAACTCGTTCCACGAACCCCCGCAACTCGGATGATTTCTCGAATTTGCTCCTCGATGATGTCAAAACCGCAAACGTACCGGCTTTCTACACAGACCTACTCAAGCCTGATATGAATCTTCAACTTCAAACCATTCTTCACTTGCTGATCGCAAGAAAACTACTGACAACGGTATTTGTACATAAGGTCATAGACGACCTGCTTCCTACATCGTGAACGAGGCTTTCCTTAGTGACGATGCATATGACTTAAATTTGCTACATAGCCTCATGAGACCACGGGGAGGGTTTGGGAAGATGTGAGATCTGCTTCGTGAGCTATACACCTGAATTGTTTCCTGTTCACCCTAAATCGCTGAAATGACATACACAGCCTCCTGAGATCATAGGGGAGTGAGTGAAGGGAGGCGCATCAGCTGAGAGAGCGACAATGCATGTGCAACGCACTGGTAACGGCTAGTTGTTCATAAAACTCATAAATTAGTCTCTGTTGGATTCTTAGATTTCAAAATACTGTTGTACGATATAAGAGACAAATTCGATGCAAAAATTATACATTCAATAACCAACTATGAAGAATGGAAAAGCTTCTGAATAACATGCATCCCTAATCATCCCTAACCATCTCTAGCCCTCCCTAACAATTCCTAACCATCCCTAACCATCCCTGGACCTTGATTTTAATTTTTAAAGCCTTGATGATGGGGAAATTATTTGAGCGTTTTTCGAGCAACGATTGTGTAATCACCCGGTAATTTTTAATTTTCCGTGTTTCACTTGAGTAATTTTTTTATTCTTCCATATTTTCAAGTCATACTCTGAAGTATGAAATTTATTTAAAAATCTATTTACTAGATTCACTGTGGCACTGTGTCGCTAGTACTTTGATTAACATTCCCAGAAACATTAACAACATCGCATCGAAAATTTACTTGAAGTTGTTTATGGTTTGGTTAACGGAAAATTTTCAACGGCGGTTACGGTGGGTCGAGAGATGTGGAGTTAGTTCACCGGTTCATTGAAGAGAATCGAGAGGAAACTCACTGCTTATTCATATCTGCGTCGTCATGGGTGGTCTTTTCATGCGATATACTTCTATCTGACGTTCTTTGTTCCAAGTTCTATACACCGACTTAACAAGCGACTATGTAGGTCACGGGATTCTGTAAATTTCAAAAAGGCCAACGATGTCGAAAAGTGTGTCGAGACCGACATACAACTCCAAGGCGAATCTCGAATGTCCGACGTGGATTATGACGCAGAAACAAAAACTCTATGGAAACCTTGCACGTGGCACGATTGAATTTCATGATTGAACGAGAAAACCATAACCCAAAGAACCTGAACTCACCATTTCGAGTTACCACGAAGCCGGGGGTTTCGAATTGCTGGCTATCGTTTCCTCTACGTTGGTCGTTGCTTGGATTCGATAATATCCTGTGAACAATAAAAAATAACGAATGATAATTTCACATCATAATTGAGAATATTGACAATATTGAGAACCGTGTACTTTTCGCTTGCCCAATCATTCCTACTTTATGGCCTCCCGCTGTACGGTAGTGCTTACACGACTGCATTACGTAGGGATGTAATTCTACAAAAAGCCTTAATACGACAGCCCATACAGGACCCATTTTTTAGAAATTGCATATTTTGCCGTTTAGACTCCTCCTAATTCAAGTTCTAGTTGTAGGGCTCTACCAATTCTCGCCAGAGACTTGAGGATCCTCAAGTTGGATTCCCCTCGAAACGACCATTAAATTCCTTGAAAACGGGGTAATAGTTGAGTACGTATTATAATTGCACCACGATCACACAGGTAACACCAGCTGAGTGAGGTAACACGAGTTGAGTGAGGTTACAAAAAACAAGACAGGTTATTCCACTTACAGTTCTGAAATCGTTCGCAGTGCAGAACGCGGTTCTACAAGTTCCGGAACTCCCCGGGACTTTCTGATGAATTCCGGAACTATCAGAACGCGCACTTCGAACGAAACTTTAATCATGGCGTCGCGTTTACCTATATTTTTATAATAAATCAGTATGTGTAGAATCACGTCCTTCCTATGAAACCACGGAAAAAGTGTTGAATTTTTCAATAATTTTTCCAACAAGATGCCGGCGGCATCACGCCGTAACCTTCCGAGGGCTACCGAGCTTCGCGTTACTCAACTAATGACGAACTGATGGGAACCCTCTGCGTTATTCAAGAGCCTACGAATATCACTGCCAAGGGATCAGGGACAAGGATACGTTCTATGGATAATAGAATTTTATTCGAGAATCTGGAACGACAGGAAAGGGACAGTTTCCTTCTGTACTCCCAAAACTGGAGCCATAAACATCCACGTAACGGAAAAAATGAATATTAGAGTAGCGTTGAAGTATCACCCGGAGCAGTTGCCTCCTTCAGTTCAGTTATAACTCTCAACATCATCCTGATATTTGGTTGTTTCTGTAGCCTTATTCTGGTAAATCACCAACTGTAAAACGTATAAACTATAAGCATTGTGTATAATTTTGGCTGTTTAGTCAAAGAGTATAATTTATTTTTTCTTCATCTTTTCACATACCCTGACTAGGCACAGGGTACATGTATAACCTCCAGGCATTCTACTTGTTTATAACGACTAAGATGAGGATAATATAAGAAATGAATTGGTTGGAGCGATTTCCCTGATGATCCCTCAATATAATTATTATATTCAGACAACTATAATCGCAACAAAATTTTGAAATTCCACAAATTGATGACTATACTGCTGACATGAATAGTGAACAGTGATGAATAGTGACAGTGATATTAGTAGTGTCACGGGTAGTTTAAGGCCCATTTGAAATTTTTGAAGGAATAACTAATTTTATGTAAAATGTCTTTATTTTACTGGTTTTACGAGTCATTTTCCCAATTTTCCTCCCAATTCTCCCAATTTTCCGAGTCACAACTCAGTTAATAGATTTTTCAACACTGAAAACGACGGTCTAAATTGCGTCAAAAGTCAAAATTTTTACTCACTCGATTTTCACCTATTTTTTGAGGTTCGAAAAAAACTGTGACTTGATTGCAAATTCGTGTTCAGGAGGCGAAAAAATATTGTTGTCAATCGTGTCAAAATTTGATAAGATAATTTCTTGGGGTAATAACAGTGGTCAACCACAAGCGCTGTCGCAAGAAAACAAAGAACCACTATTGTTTTATTAAGAAATTAACTATTTAAATAGATGCAATGAGGCTGGACAACTGTTAATAAGTCAAAATAATGACGAAGAAGTTGATGGTGGATCAATAAACTCGTTTTTGGGCTCGTCTGTAGAGGTTCAAAATGTTAGATCCTAAGCGACGATATTATGAGAAATTCGAACGATTTGACTGATTGATCGGCCTTCAAGTTGCATTCGCGAAAAAAATTGAATGAGAGCGCACGTCATGTAGAACCAAGTTCGCCCTCCTTCACGCTCTCTGACCTCAAAGGAGGGAAAATAACCATTTAGTATTTTCACCCATTGTACCACGTTTTCTAATGGAGAGATGATTTCCGAAACGGGGAAACCGCTTGGTCAATTTATCCGATCGAATGCTCGAAAATTCAATTTTGATAGACAACTTTCGGCGTCGATTTCTAAAGGTGAAATTATTCGGGTTTTTTAAGTTTTTTTTCTTATTGCTGGTCACCACATTATACGCTTCAAACGCACCGCATAATGTCCGGGCGATCTCGACATTCGATTGGAGTGGAGTTTTTCCTCTTAATTTTTAGGCTCTTTTTCACACTCTGAAGGTTTTATTCGAGAAGAGAAAAAAGAAAACCGGAAGTGATTTTGAAAGACGTTCACGATACAACTCAATTGAGTCAATTTCGAGGATTTTTCCGTAGACATTTGAATCTAAAGTTGCCTGATGTCAACGGTATGTCTATGGGTGATATTAGAGGGAAAAGGGGGTTCTAACACCCCAATATTTGAACTTTTAATCTCAATTTTATCGAGAGTTATCGTCTGGAATGATACACAAACGATTTGTGTGATGTCTATTGACAGTAAATTCAGGATGGTCTGAAACGGATTTTGACATGGATATGTCTATTGTCTGGGGGTCAGTCAAAAATTTCCATCATCGGTTTTGGGTGGTTTTGGCGCAATTCCTGTAGTGGCACAGACTTGACAATTAGCATGTAGCCGCCTTAGTTATCACTTTAAGCAGCATAGGGCCCGAATCAGCTGAGTGGCTCATAAAGCTAATTTCTATGCTATCCACTCTATGAAGCTGTCATTTGGTATGTAGCCTCCTTAGGAATTACAGGCCCAGGATCCGCTTAAGGGCCCTTAAAGCTAAGAGACATATCCATGATCAGAGGTTTTTCCCAGTGAGGGAAAAATGTTTTATATAAAACATTTTCGGAAATTCGAGTTTTATAAATTTTGACCGAGAAAATTCGCTAAACAAAAAAGATGAACCGTTAAGGGTTTTATCACTGTTAAACCGCTCCGTGTAATAAATACCTACTCACACGTACGAGTACAGCCGCGATAGTAAATGTTGTTGTACGCGAGGTCGTAAATCACTGTAGAATCCTGTAGAGTGCAGCCCACGCATTCGGCAAATTATTTGTTTGTATTTTTTTTCCCCCAATTTTTACAAGGCATGCAATGAAGCCATTAGATGCTACGAGAACCCTATGTTTTCCCCGTAACATTTCTCAAGGCCTGCAACCCTAATGATCCCCATTTAAAGGAGAGGAGACGATTTCCGATTACACAAGATGCGTTCAACCTTCAGGTCGCTGACGGCAGAAGGCCCTCGGCAGTTTGATGCGAGTTTTTCTCTCCGCGAAAGGAGTTCTGCGACGGCGGCAAGTCGTCCCTCTGCCCACTGACCGGTGATTCGGTATTCAGTTGAGTCCTAACACGGAGGAAAGCGATGGACGGCGCGGGGGTTTACTTCTCGAGACTTTTCAAGACCGAAAAACCGTAAAAGGAGCGAAAGAACTCAACCTTCGACCGACCGTGTAATTTTGTAGTTTTTTCCCCTCTGGAGGAATTGGTCAATTACGGGGCCCTAAAGAACTTTATGGCTCGCACGAGGGTCCGTATCACAGCCGAATTTCACACATTTTCACGTCGACAGTCGTTTTCTGGCAATTCATATAGAAATAAGGTTCCAAATCCAACTTGTCAATCAGGTTCTGTACAACAACTATAGTCCGGCAGATATTTCTGTGTGCACGGGTGAAAGTGGGCTGAGGTCGGTGAGCGCCCCCTCCCCTCTAATACATACCTGCAGGGACTAAGGGTTGCCAAGTGTAGGGAAAATCTCCCATTGAGTTATCGCAAGAAAGGGAGAAATCCCATGCAAGGGTAGTAGAAAGGTAGAAAGGGTAGTCCCATGCACACAGAAATATCTGCCTGACTATAGTCATCATATCGATTATACAAAACTTGAACAAACTAAATCACACGCGACGAAATCGAGGAAACCCACGTTAACTCAGCAAGCTCAACCGTGAACACCCCTTTTGTTTTGTTACTGACGGTGGTTTCTTCTTTCTAAATCACCGAAACCTGTCTAACAGTAGAAATACACGATACTTCAGTGGAAATAGACGATTTTTTTAAACACTCTTGTTTTTCTTAAACGTGCTAAGTAGAAAACTTCGTCCTCAGAAAAATCATGAGGCACCCTCGGTGTGGTAAAGTGTTATCACGAATCTCTTGGTGGTGGTGGTGGTGTGATTATATTTTAAGTGCTTTAAATACGAGTTGGTAGATTTCCGGGTGAAAATGTGAAGAAGAAGAAGGCGTTGACATAAAATTGAGATAAAATGTAAAAAACTCTGCAAATTCTTGACACAACGGTTCATTATCTTCTTTGTACAGATCACCCTTCTGTCTAGATCACTAGGTCTAAATGTCTAGATCCTAAATTTTAGATTAATTATTATTATCAATTATCACTAATTATTAACAATTTTATCAAGTACCTAGTGAAAATTATTATAATTCATTGTTGGGTATTAATAATTTGTATTTATTATTCATAATAATTATTATTAATTATTATTAATTAATACGATATAATTCTGGGGTTTTGGTTTATTATCTTCGATAATGAACCATTGGAATCGCCCAAAGAAAAAATTTTTTTAACCCCCCCTCAAAATTTGTTGGTTTACGTTTCAAGATACGTAGATTCAGAAAATCGAATAAAAAAAAATCCGTCCGTCCGCCGTACGCCGTACGCCGTACGCCGTACGCCGTACGCCGTCCGCGCCACTTTGCCCAGTTAGCGTTGAGTTAAAATTACGAAATTTTTTTTATGGGTTTCTACCAACCCCACAATGGTCCTCGAAACTTTTCAGAACCCTAGGTCAAGGGGAAGGGGTTCAAAACAAATTTTGAAAATTTGAAAATCTCATATCTCGAAAAATTCATATAGAACGGTATGTTTTTTATTTCATATTTAGATAGAGTTTGTTCCGTAGAATTTTTTAAGACCATCCGCAGTTTTGTACGACCAGCCGTTCGTTCACAATGACGGCTCAAAGATTGTGCCTCACAACACGATCGTGACTCAAACTGTTGAAATACAAGTCCATTTTCATACTAACAAGCTCTTTGGAACATCATATGGCTTAAGTTAAGTCGAGTTTGTTGTTCTGAGGTGCGTTTCGTGCTACGGAAATGAAGGTAATTTCGAATGTTTGTTGGTAGGTACTTCTTTTATAGAAAAATTATTACCGACGTAGTATTAAAAACCCCAGAATTATATCGTATTAATTGATCATAATTAATAATAATTATTATTAATAATAAATACGAATTATTAATACCTAACAATAAATTATAATAATTTTCACTAAGTACTTAATAAAATTGTTAATAATTAGTGATAATTGATAATAATAATTAATCTAACATTTGGGATATAGACATTCAGACCTAGTGATCTAGACAGAAGGGTGATCTGTACAAAGAAGATAATGAACCGTTGTGTCAAGAATTTGCAGAGTTTTTAATACTACGTCGGTAATAATTTTTCTATAAAAGAAGTACCTACCAACAAACATTCGAAATTACCTTCATTTCAGTAGCACGAAACGCACCTCAGAACAACAAACTCGACATATGATGTTTCAAAGAGCTTGTTAGTATGAAAATGGACCTGTATTTCAACAGTTTGAGTCACGATCGTGTTGTGAGGCACAATCTTTGAGCCGTCATTGTGAACGAACGGCTGGTCGTACAAAGCTGCGGATGGTCTTAAAAAATTCTACGGAACAAGCTCTATCTAAATATGAAATAAAAAACATATCGTTCTATATGAATTTTTCGAGATATGGAATTTTCAAAATTTCAAAATTCGTTTTGAACCCCTTCCCCTTGACCTAGGGTTATGAAAAGTTTCGAGGATCATTGTGGGGCTGGTCCAAACCCAGAAACCAAATTTCGTAATTTTAGCTCAACGCTAACTGGGCAAAGTGGCGCGGACGGCGGACGGCGTACGGCGTACGGCGTACGGCGGACGGCGTACGGCGTACGGCGGACGGACGGATTTTTTTTTATTCGATTTTCTGAATCTACGTATCTTGAAACGTAAACCAACAAATTTTGAGGGGGGGTTAAAAAAATTTTTTCTTTGGGCGATTCCAATGGTTCATTATCGAAGATAATAAACCAAATAATAAACCAACAACAACAACGTCTCGGTATTTTGCTACCTTCCCGCCTAGGTTATATTATTTGACGTTTGTTTACATTTGTGAGTTTTAATTTACAAAAATGCCGAAGAAGAGCCAAAAACAAAGGCAAGTTGACGAAATTGTTACAAGAACAATAGTTAATCTCATCAACTCCGAATCCACTGACGACGAGGAGGAAATCTGGGAGGAAAGTCTCCAAGATCTTGAACTTGTTTTGATGTCCAGGTACGGTGTTGATTTCAACTCCCCGTCCGTACCTTCAAACGGGTCACAACGAAAAACCACTTCAAACTACTACAAAAACTTGAAAAAACTACTAAAAAAATCATCAAACTATGCCTATACCGTTTCCACCATTTTGAACCTTCGTCAGAATACTGATCACACAGATAACATACTTGCTGTCGACGTTTACCACACCTCGGACTCAGTTAACTTAACACAGCTGATAACGGACTTTGATAACATCTTTGCGACCGATTTTCTCCACGTTTAACCAGTTTAACACATTAACTCGTTAACACGTCGACAACGCCCCGACCGTGAATACCCCTAATACAGTATTTGATGCACAGTGTGTCGTTTCACGAATCTAGCTGGACAAAATTATTTCTCGTCCATTTTACATCTGTTTCAATCAATTACGACACGTAATTATAGAATAAAACAATTTTATTGATTACAAATTTAATCAAAGAGAATAAGTGGAAACTTGAAAACAAAAGGGCTGTTCTTCTGAATAAAATGTATTCATTCACATAAACTTATTCATTCACACAAATTTGATTCAGAAAATCTCATATATTCACTATCGTGTTACACATTAACCTAATTTTTGGTTGGTGTAACACGATAGTGAATGTACACTAGTTTCTGAATAAAATTAATTGATTCATCTAAATCTCGTTAGTTGCTTTGATTTCCGCAGCAACCCATTTATCACAAATTTTGGAGGCATAGGTAGTCAACGACATTACTGTCCCTTTAAAGTTATAAAACAAGGAAAAAAAAGTTGACTTCATATCGACTCTAGGTGTTTATTTGAGTTCGAATGGACCTTCAAGAAGAGCAATTGTGGACTCAAATACTTCGTGAAAACGAAAAAAAGTTGACTTCATATCGACTCGACGTGTTTATTTGAGTTCGAATGGACCTTCAAGAAGAGCATTTGTCGACTCAAATACTTCGTGAAAACGAAAAGAAGTTGACTTCATATCGACTCGACGTGTTTATTTGAGTTCGAATGGACCTTCAAGAAGAGCAATTGTCGAATCAAATACTTCGTGAAAACGAAAAAAATTTGACTTCAAATCGACTCGAGGTGTTTATTTGAGTTCGAATGGACCTTCAAAAAGAGCAATTGTCGACTCAAACACTTCGTGAAAACGAAAAAATGTTGACTTCATATCGACTCGACGTGTTTATTTGAGTTCGAATGGACCTTCAAGAAGAGCGATTGTCGACTCAAATACTTCGTGAAAACGAAAAAAAGTTGACTTCATATCGACTCGAGGTGTTTATTTGAGTTCGAATGGACCTTCAAGAAGAATGATTGTCGACTCAAATACTTCGTGAAAACGAAAAAAAGTTGACTTCATATCGACTCGTCGTGTTTATTGAGTTCGAATGGACCTTCAAGAAGAGCGATTGTCGACTCAAATACTTCGTGAAAACGAAAAAAAGTTGACTTCAAATCGACTCGAGGTGTTTATTTGAGTTCGAATGGACCTTCAAGAAGAGCGATTGTCGACTCAAATACTTCGTGAAAACGAAAAAAAGTTGACTTCATATCGACTTGAGGTGTTTATTTGAGTTCGAATGGACCTTCAAGAAGAGCGATTGTCGACTCAAATACTTCGTGAAAACGAAAAAAAGTTGACTTCATATCGACTCGAGGTGTTAATTTGAGTTCGAATGGACCTTCAAGAAGAGCGATTGTCGACTGAAATACTTCGTGAAAACGAAAAAAGTTGACTTCATATCGACTCGAGGTGTTTATGTGAGTTCGAATGGACCTTCAAGAAGAGCGATTGTCGACTCAAATACTTCGTGAAAATGAAAAAAAGTTGACTTCATATCGACTCCACGTGTTTATTTGAGTTCGAATGGACCTTCAAGAAGAGCGATTGTCGACTCAAATACTTCGTGAAAACGAAAAAAAGTTGACTTCATATCGACTCGAGGTGTTTATTTGAGTTCGAATGGACCTTCAAGAAGAGTGATTGTCGACTCAAGTACTTCGTGAAAACGAAAAAAAGTTGACTTCATATCGAGTCGACGTGTTTATTTGAGTTCGAATGGACCTTCAAGAAGAGCGATTGTCGACTCAAATACTTCGTGAAAATGAAAAAAAGTTGACTTCATATCGACTCGACGTGTTTATTTGAGTTCGAATGGACCTTCAAGAAGAGCGATTGTCGACTCAAATACTTCGTGAAAACGAAAGAAAGTTGACTTCATATCGACTCGAGGTGTTTATTTGAGTTCGAATGGACCTTCAAGAAGAGCGATTGTCGACTCAAATACTTCGTGAAAACGAAAAAAAGTTGACTTCATATCGACTCGACGTGTTTATTTTAGTTCGAATGGACCTTCAAGAAGAGCGATTGTCGACTCAAATACTTCGTGAAAACGAAAAAACGTTGACTTCATATCGACTCGACGTGTTTATTTGAGTTCGAATGGACCTTCAAGAAGAGCGATTGTCGACTCAAATACTTCGTGAAAACGAAAAAAAGTTGACTTCATATCGACTCGAGGTGTTTATTTGAGTTCGAATGGACCTTCAAGAAGAGCATTTGTCGAATCAAATACTTCGTGTATTTAATCACTCTCAACCCCCCAAATAGTGCAGGTGGGCTAGAAACTGTTTTTGACAAAGTTTAGGTGGATTGCACAAGTGGAAATGGCGTCTCATCGCATTTGAAATTTGGAGAAACTGCAAATTTTTGGACACTGTCGGATGGACTCTACATGTACGTGTGTCCTTTCAAAATTTTTCCGTCCAAAAATTGGCAGTTTCTCCAAATTTCAAATGCGATGAGACGCCATTTCCACTTGCCCAATCGACCTAAACTTTGTCAAATTCAGTTTCTAGCCCACCTGCACTATTTTGGGGGTTGAGAGTGATTAAATTCGAACTTTGATTTTTTATTACCACCCTATCGTTCATAGTCATGTGAAAAATGCTTTGATATTTCATATATTTTTGAATACTGGAATATTTTTTCATAGTTCTGAGCACTTTCTAGCGGTAATAGCACCGAACTAAGTTGTTTTTGAATTGAATCAGTCAAAACCAAATTTTCGTCGAATTGTTAGATGTAGCACATGTGGCATCTTAGGCGACAGTATTTTACTTGACTTTGAACCAACCGCGAGCTTTTGCGGTGATAAGTTCCTTCAATCCGATCTCAACATCATGATCTACAAAAATGTTAAAAGACGTTTTCTCGCGTGGATAGTAAAGAAAAAATTCACGATAGATCTGCCATCGGGTGAAGTTTTGACAGACGAAACGCCCGAAGGAGACTCGCGAATCACACGGTTTTTCGATCGTGCCGAGCGGAGATGAAAATTTCACGCTCCTTTCTCTTCGCTACATCATTTAAGTCACGGGTATCGTCTTTCGTGAATATAATACGAACCACTTCACTTTAGCGCGTGTACAGTGCGCTGCCTACGCGGATAATGGTAATTCGTTGTTTGTTGACGGTCGGCCGTGATGGCTGTTAAAGTCTATTATTATTTATGTTCTGAAAAAACGGTTGAAACTGATATGTTCGTAACCGTCGAAGTTTCGATTACAAATCTGTAGCGTATTTCTAAACGCGAAAACTGAATCCTCCCCCAAAGAAACAGAAAAACAAATGTATCAATCATATACGGGGTGTCGATGGAGCACGATAACCGGTTATCTCTTCTCAGTGCTTCCTCATCAACTTCATTCCATTTGCTCTAACGTTCAATTCTTCACATTCTCACCAGAATGAGCGATTTTTTAATGAAGAGTATCAGTCGTGCGGTATGACCTAATGAGCGAATTTACCACATAACAATAATTGTTCTAATAATGTTCTAGTTATTAGAACAAGGCTAAAGACAATGTCATGTTGACAGTTTTGATCTACATAAACCTAAATATCACCTTGATTACCTCCCTCTTATTTGTTGATTCTCAAAGATTACACCAGTTACACCAGAAGCAACACTGGCCATCGGAAGCAAGTGCTCATATCAAGCAGCCATATTGAGCACCACGTTGTTGTAGCTCAATCAAATACGTTATCCTCGCAGTTCAGTAACACCATCTAGATCTGTGATACTACTCAATTTCCTAGGAAAGCTATCTCGCTGTGATATCCAAACTCCAGCCACATTCTGTCTGTCTAGGGCTGCAGCTCAGGATCCAGGGAGTTTGGGTGATGTGCACTTATTTCCTAGTAACTGTTCACTTTCAGGCTTCTTCTTCTACCAATCATTTTCAGTGTCCACCTCTGCTATTGGTGTGGGCACAACCTACCTTTTTTACTGGACACTAAGCCCCTGTTTATTCAAGGCATCATGTTAAATCCATGTACCTGTTAAATCTAATGTGTCTGTGATATCACATAGATTGATTGTTAAGCCCTGGGGGTCAACCGCGTTGTTCTAGCCCTGAGAATTCTGTAGCATCACATGTTTAGTGGCCACTGTTAAGTAGAGAGCTCTTCATACAATACCACAATCACTGGTTACCGCTAATAAACTATGAAATTGTATCTGTGTTTGTGTTATTTATGATTACTCCTATTCTACATCACATTGTCTAGTCATTGGTTATAACTCTAACTATAACTCTACCTTCCCTGTGAAACGAATCCTCAGTAGTATCTATTTAGTACCCTATTAGTTTAGGATTGGGCTTTTCGCCCCCTGGGCTCATCAATAACAGCAGATGTCAGATGTAGAATGTTTAAACTCAATGGTGGATTCAGATTGCCTCAAACCGGAATTTTATCAGGAAATCATGCTGAGAAACGCAATGAAAAATTCTGTAGCATCGCAATAACGAATTCCTATTTAGGAATTGGAATTCCTAAATAATCGAGATGAAAAGTTTGGATATAAAAGAATCGTTGACATTTAATTAATGAATTCTACTGTTTTAAACTGTGAGGAATCAGGAGTTGGATGTAAATGCAACCTTGATGCTTCACGTGTTTAAATTATAAGTGTTTACGTAATGATGTGTGAACTTGACAGACGTGCTGGGAACGATAGGTCGTCAGGTATCTGACGATGATTTGCGAATCAGCGATGATCATAATTACCGTGCAATTCAATCAATTCCTTAAGTTGAAAAAAATAACCATGCGATCATCCAACTGAAACACCCGCCGATGACCTGCTCGGTAATTTCGTCCGCTTGCATCTCCGTTAAATTTCACTTTTTCTCGCCCTTGTAAAGCCCCCGCGTGACTCATACGGTCAATTACGATGAATACCTCCGTGGAATTCGCAGAACAAACGTCAAAAGTGAGAACTCCCCATTTCCATCCGGTTGTGACGCCATTGATGCCCTGAAGCGTCTAAGACTGCTTTCGTCCACGGCCGGAGGCAGATTGTCGAAGTCTACAATACAGTCGAATGAACACAGAGATAGACATCGAATTGATTGTAGGTATTCGCTTTCACCAGACCTGATATTACCGAATAATGCGGGTCGACATAATTGTACCAGTCGTCACTACACATGAGCTACGAGTAGACTACGTTCAAACGTGTATAACCAATATCTAGATTTATGAAATATATTATTTATTTAGTTTGGAATACATACCTACACCATTGATCCAAGATTCGTTTTCATTGACATTGAATAAATTTACCAGTAATATTGCATAATATTAAATGCTATAATAATATTATAGCATATTATGCTCTATAGTGATGTCAACATTAATGTATAAAACTACAGTGAAATTTTCAAATGATTTTTAAATTATAAACACAATATTTTAAACCGGTATGATATTCCTTCTTCTCCCCTTTCAAAGCTGTTCTAACGTCGAAGGAATACACTCATAAATAGGAAAGTTTCTGGAATTGAGCAGTGATCGTGTAAAATGCGGGACGAAAGCTACTATAAAATCCAATGACTTGGGGCCTTTCACTGGATTGCCGAAGAAGTAACTTGTATCGGAAATAGCAAAAGTTACAGAGAAAACAAGCTGTTATACTCGTAGTATCATCGTGGGTACGCAAGACGGGGAGGAAAGAGTCGACTGTGGAGCTTTAAAACGCGTGTTTTACTTGCGTTTCAGCGACGAAACGACATTCGAAAATAGCAATGGAGGACTTACAAGTATCGATCGGACGTTTGAGACATCATAGTTAAACATATGGAATAGGGAGAACACGGAAATTTATGAGGAATGATGGGGGAAGGTGGTAATTTCATACGATACTTCGAAATTTTGCTCATATGATCATGCTCAATACCTAATTCGCATTTTTACATATTTCTTATTTCTTTATTGAAAGGGACAAGCCCAATATATGTATCATTAGTCATAAGCGGCATTTCCAGCAAGTGCGCCAATTTTTGGAATTTGGTATATTTTGAGAAAAGGGCGAGTGGAAAGGGGATCGTGGTTGCGTCGCGGTATCTAAATCACCTTTGACTTTACAAATAGAATTTTCTCATATTTCAAATCGGTGGACACTACAGGGTAAGTTATGATATCCTACTAAAAGTCCAGCGAGTGGTTTAAAGTTCGAATTACTCGTAATAAGTACGAAATTATGTCGGTATTTCGAGTAATTCGTGAAGACAGCAATCTTCGCCGAACCTTCAGGACAAACGAAATGGGTTTCCGAAGCGAAATTCTCAACCGAAAGCCACTTTTTACGAGCGAAAAACGCCTTAACAGGATGCTGCAGGGAGCCTGTTGCCTAACGCTCAGGGCGAACTTTTGTTTGAATGTCGAAATTCGATGATTTAGAAAAAAGTAGACGAAAAATACAAAAAAAGTAGTCAAACATTAAGTGTTCAAAACCTTTAAACACCTGTATTACTTGACCTTCAAAATAATTGCCTTTTAGCGAATTTTCGAAGGAAAGAAAGCTATGGTTCTCGGTCCGAAATTTTTAAAAATCGAATTTCCGTATAATTTCAAGCCAAAATTATACCATCCTGAATCCACTGGCAAAAGATTCTGGTACATACATCGAAACCGACTCTCGCGGTGACGTTGGTCAAAACTGGTGATCAAACGCACAAAGTCAGAGGAGGAAGTATAACTGGAATCTTTATGTTCAGTTCTGAAAAAATATGAAAACCCGTACGACTTGAGTATCTTGAGAATGTACAAAGCTAAATGAAATGCTGTTGCAATAAAAGTTTAAAACATGATTTCTTTTAAACTTTCAAAAAAAACTGTGAAATTATAAGTTATACATTTCACCGTATCTCAAAAATGGGTTGAAATCCCACACCAGTCATCCATTAGTATACTCAACTTCGAATTACCCTTGTTACCCGAATAGGCGTCCCTTTCCCGCATCTACGTAGGGAGGTACCTTGTGAGTTAGTTCGCTACCTACACTTCATCCTTCATTCTCTAGACAAAGATTTAACTTGTCGGTTTGATTTGAAATTGATGCTCAGCCATGCTGCATATTTTTCCTCAAAACGAGTGGCTGGCCATGTAAAATATGCAATTGAATGCATTTATCAATATCGAATATTATATGCGCTAACCTTCAAAATATGCAATTTTATGCAAAATAAAATGGGTGTTTTAAGAAACAGAAAGACGTGAAACAGGCAGATCACTGGGTATTTCTTCGAAATCCGGCGAGGGAGAAAATATGCATCTGTATACAAATCTGCCCTCTACTCATCACCCTCCCCAACATGTCGACCGGCATATTGGCCACATCAACGCAAATGTTGGCCTTCAGGGCTTCTACATTCCGTGGACGATTGTTGAAAACCCGGGACTTCAAATGACCTCACAAAAAGAAGTCGCACTTTTTCTCTTAAGACGGGAGTAATTAGGCGATGGGAGGAAAACGGCATATTCACACTATTCTCCGTCCAAACAGTGGCAAAGCGGATACGCGGATGGGAGAAAGCTGTGAATTTAACAGCTTCTCCCCCCGAGTTATATCAGCACTGTCCCGCAGTGAAAGCACCCACTCGTTAATTGACTGTCACCTACTTGACTGTAACGATAATGACAGCTGTAGAAAGAAAAAGAAAAAAAAAGTAGGCGAAACTGATTGAAGGGTTCGAATAAAACTTATTCACGTCATTAAGCCGCAATTATTAAACTTGATAATAACCGACTCCTGCGATGTAACGATAACGATCTTGATCCTCGTATAACGAGCTGGAGTCGTAGGTTCCCATTCGTACGAAAGGCGGAATCCTTGATTGCCAACTATCGAGTTTAATAACGTGTGAAATGCTCCATTATAATTACCGACACAGTCATAAAGCCGTTGATAAGTGGTTATCGGGAAGTGAGAATGGTCAATTTAAGACAGCAAGGCTCTCCTACTGAGGGATTGCATAGCATAGCTCTGTACCAAAGCATAATATGTATATTATACAGGGATTGTACTGATTGATATTAATCTCATTCACTTCACAGTGATCCATTGATCAAAACATGAATATTATCTTCATTTTGCAAAGAATTCGTTTTTAAATTCATAATTTTAATTAAAATTTTAATAATTTTTACAGATGCAGTGCCCACCAAGCTGCCTCGAATTGGATTGGACCAAACTGCCTAGAAACGGGACATCGTTGGGAAGTGATATCAAATGCTGTAAGCTCACAATAGTGTCTAGAGACTCCATATCATAATGCAACCAATTCGTCTCTATACGATCAATAATGCAGGATTTCATGCTCTGGGCAGTATAGTAAGTTATTCACATCAATATCCCATCAAAGTCAATCCTGTCACATACAGGATGTTATGCGAGTGGTGTCCGACAGCTCTCCTACGTGTTCTACATTTCCGGCCAAAAGTGTCCCCCAGACTTTTTTTTATTCCACTCAAGATCCGACTTTTATCACATTTAAGATTTTTTTCGTGTTTTCGACCTTAGTTCACTAAAATTGAGATAAATCCCTCAATTTCCACTGGACTTCAAATTTGACGAGACCGTTGGAAAGAACGTTAAATTTCCTGCCTCTTTGATGCCTAACAAATTATTTTTAGGGGAGAATGGAGTCTGAAAAGTAAATTTTGTCAAAAAAAAAAGCGCCAAAAGGTCAGTTATTCAACGGACTCATCAAAACTTGGTGTTTGCTGTTGATCTTGGTAAATCTTGTGTTTCTAATGAATGGTTTGCTGAGTTTCCCCTGATCTCGAAGGATTAGGCAATATGCCCACCCAGAGGGGTATCCAGTCTGCATTCACAGACCTGGCTATCCTCCAAGCGGTCGTACAAAAGACACGAGAACCAAGGACACTCAGCAAACCATCACAGGTTTCTCATGACAAATGTACCCTTTGTGAACTAGTGAGTTTTAAGTCATCTTTGTCGTAATTTTTCACGCTGAGTTTACCGACGAAAGGGTCTTTGCATTCGACAACACGGAGGACATTTCGAGCAATTTGTGAACTGAATTAATTTGTTCAATTATTTGATTTTGATTATTGATTTTGAGTGGTCGGAAATTAAATGCTCGCGTTATACCCTGTACGCATCCATTATAGGATATAAATACCATTATAGGATATATCCACTTTAGTCAGTGTTCCACAGGTTTAAAGTTTCAAATTAAATTTTGACCATGACATATCAGGACCATGTGAAGACGTTTTGAGGGAGCTACTCCGCCGTGATTCTCCAAGTGATAAAACTGGAGCCAGGAAGTGTTGCAACACAAACGGCGACTCTCATGATGTCGGTGATCACTCATTGTTGAACCTTAATTTCGCAGGTTTCTAAACAACGACTTCCTAATGACAGATGAAATGGATATAACGCAAGGACGTCTAGAGGACTCTCCTCTACAGCTTAAGGCGGTATGAACATTGACCCGACTTTCCACCGCATGATTCACGCTCATGTTGACGACTTTTTAATGGCTTTACCTTTGAGCGCTCATTGTGAACGAACGGCTGATCGTGAAAAGCTCCGGGGGGGGGGGGGGGGTCTTCAAACATTTTCTGAACTAAATTCTATTTAAATGTGAACGGAAAAACTATACCATTTCATTCAACATTTTCGAGATATGACGTTTTCAAGATTTCAAAATTCATTTTGAACCCCTTCCTATTGCCGTAAGGCTATGAAAAGTTTCAAGGATCATTCTTGGGCTTATCCAAACCCGTAACCCAAACGCTAACCTGGGAAAGTGGCGAGTATTCAGATGATTATTGAAGATATTTGACCAAAATCTCCTAATCTATGTCTTGTCGTCCATTGTATTCACTGCAAATTATACATAATGTTGCCTCTGTAATGTATGGCTGCTGAGTTCCCCTATTCAAGGGGGGTTAGGCAATATGCCCACCCAGAGGGTTATTTGGTCTGTGCTTCTACAGAACCGTCTATCCTCAGAGCGGTCGAACAAAAAGATTGAGAACAGGGGAACAGCAAACTATCACACGAATACTGCGATTTAGATTCTACGCTTGAAAGTTTTCATTTTTGAGACAAGAGGAACAAAACTTGTCTCACAATAAAATTGTGGAATAAAATGTAATTTTATTACACGAATCGATCCATTAGTTTCAACCTTTCAAACGAGTGTTTCGTAGGTTTTTCTCACTCAGTAACAGTAAGGCTTGTTAGTGGTGAATTTGTATTGAATCCTCTGCCTCCACAATCTTGTTAAAAATATAAAACAAGGGACCAATTGACGTGTGGGTCCCGATTTCGGTTAATTCTCTCACGTCCTGGTTAAAAAAAAAAGAGACTGTGTGATTAACCTGGAAAAAGGAGACTGTCGGATACGGTAATGAGGAGGGTCCTGGTCTTCTCGCTCCTTCCTTCCCTTCGACGTTACTGCCGTTTTTCTTTCCGGTCTTCATGTAGCTTTCGATTGTCATGTATTTGGAAAAGAGCTGTCGGTGAGAGTTTTTGGAACATTTGATACAAATGGAGTAGCACTGTGGCGTTCAAAACATCAACTAGATATGCCGTTTAAAAACGTGTGAATTCGAAAATACGCTTTTTGCAATATTCCAAAAATCCATAAATAAGGGATAGCGAAACGATCCAGAAAAAGTTTCAGGGGAATACTGGGGTTTTATAGCTCTCCAGGAAAGTTGTGCAAAAGAGATGTTCTAGGTTGAATAGGACTAAAGACAGCCTCTGAGCTCAGTCAGCTGATTAGGCGCACTATCGTCAGATTTCAGATGCCCCATAGAACCTACCATTCAAATATCAGCTTTCTAGGTTGACTAGGACAGAAGATAGGGGGGGGGGGGTTGTCGCTATTTTCATAACGCAATTTCGTGACCAAGTTTGGTCAAGTTTGGCAAGTTAGCACCGTGGCAACGTTTTGGCAAGTTAGCTCTCGGTTAAAACATGTTCCATGTTAAAATCTACTTAGAATCCATAAAAATCCGAAAAATAGCCCAAAACTGAGATGGATGATGGCCACGATGAAAACCTATCCCTTGTTATCTAGTGATTACAGACGATGCCGTTGCTGAGGAATGAAAAAATTCTAAATGCCACAAAACGTTTTTGTAATTATATACGAAACAGTGTGTTTTGAAGATGAGTAATTTTTGGAATACAAAAAGGGAGCGAAATTTGAGTTTTGTGCCTAAAAATGTCTTTCATGAGATGACTTTAGACGGAAACCAATTTATACGATTTCTTGAGTTAGGATGAATGTGCGTTTCATCTATTCAATTCGGTGGTGGCGTTACAACCATTGGAAAGTAAATTAATTACTAGAGGAGATCCGGTTAGGATATGAGCAATCCAATTAATTGTGCGTTAGTTTGCGGTCAAGGATCCCCCAATTACCACTTTGCCGACAGCTTCTATACGGAAGATTTCAATTTCTCTTCGACCAGTCCAACTGTTACATGGAGGAGTTATACAGCCAGCACGCTCTCCCTCGAAGCCCCTCATTACTCGTCAAATTCATCTTTCCTTCCTTCTCCCATCTCAGGGAAGGCACCCACAGCGGCGATAAGCCATCGCTTCGCTTGCCTGTGAAATCGCGATGGTCTTTTATGAGCTCTAACCAAAATGGTTTGAGATGAGTTGACAACTTCCGCCACGAGAAGGCATCAAAAAGTTGGTGTCTTGGAGAGTGAAATCAACTGTAGTGATGGTTAGTGGAAAAGGTCAAATGACAAAGAAACGTCGAAACAATGCGAACATGACGTCGAAGCTGTTCCTCAATCAATTTTATACTTGAGCTGTCTTACTATGGTTGTGCCAATAATCGTTAAAGCAAGTTGAAATTTCTTTCCTTAGAAAGGGTGTGGGGATGAACCCAACCAAAACTTAAAGATCTTCCAGGAATAATAAAATAAATGAATAATTCTGAATATAAAAATTTTAACTGATATATTTCTCAGGGCCTGGCACAAATAAAATAGGAACGAAAATAAACGAGGTACCTCTTAACTAAAAAAAAAGAAAATATTACAACTTGTACCTTATATGTTGGTAACTTTTACCAACAACTACGGTGAAATGTGGTTTTCTGCCAACGGGGAAAGAAGATAGCGGGGAATCGAGAGCCGGGAGGGAGATGGGTATTTCCGGAGACTTCTTTCCAGGACTTGAAACGGCAAGGTAGACAAGCGAAAATTTTCCTCCTCGTAAATCCCACGTGGTGGCCGGCGATATTCGTCAAGCAGAGAAAAATCGGATTCTTCCGGGCAGCAGGCTCGACCAAAACTTCGTCGTCCAAGGGAATGAGGGAATTCAGAATAGAAATCAAGTACTTTTTATCTTGTACAACTTGAAATTGGAGGAAGAACGGGAACGTCAGGCGGCAAACGGTTGTCGGGAAGAATATGGCGAGAGAACAAAGGAAAAGAAATGCTGAATTCGGTAGCGGTAGAGGGGGCATTCGGATCGCGAAGGTAGAAAGATGCAGGTCTACTCGACTTGATCCATGTGACAAAATTCTGCTCCATCGAGACCCGCTGAAGCTCACTGATGGCGCTGGCGGCAGCAATTCACGGCACACACCCCTCTCCAGCGGTTGAGGTGGAGATATAGCGTTTGAGCTTAGCTGGGTGCCAGGAACCAGCATCTTTGCCTCGGGAGTCTGATAACTTGCACGTTCCCCCAGAAGTAACATGAGTGACGATGTATGGTCCAGAGTACTTGTGGCAAAGTTGGGCCGAAGTCTTATTATCAGCCGAAGATAAGTTGAATGACTTGCGTAAGACTTGGTCACCAATCTTGAATGTGCTGGGGCGGCGCCGCAAGTTGTACCGCTGACTTTGTTGTTTACTGGCCTGCAGTAGATGTTTTTCAACTAGATGACTGAGTTCTCGTAGTTTTGACATTCTTACAGCCCATTCACAGGTATCGTCGTCGGCTGGCGCAGGTTGCTGATGAGGTAGACTGGAACGAAAAGAAGAATAGGGAGTCAATTCTCGACCAAAGTTGAGGAAAGCCGGCGAATATTTGGTAGAGTTGTGGACAACGCTATTCATTGCGAACTGAAACTCTCCTATGTAGACGTCCCATTGAGTGTGTCGAGATTGGTCAACAAAGGAACGAATCAGCTGGCGAATGTTTCTGTTTGCTCTTTCTGTCGGATTAGACTGGCAATGGTAAAGAGGAGTTGTCCGGTGCTCAATATTACAGGTTTTTGCCAGGGATTTCACCGAGGAGCTAACAAAATTTGAGGCATTGTCTGTAATGAGGGTGGATGGAGTACCAAATCGATTTAGAATAACGTTACGAAATTTCGCCAGAATGACTGCAGAAGAGGTAGTACGAATTGGTACCAGCTCGACCCATTTAGTAAAGACATCCTCGAAAACTAATAGGTACTTGTTTCCCGAAGAGCTGCGAGGAAATGGGCCCATAATGTCCGCAGACACAATTTGCCAGGGAGTTGTTAGATAGCGGGGAAACATGTAACCTCTAGGTGGCGTATTGGCTGGTTTGACCCGTTGACAAATGTCACATCTCCGAACGAATCTTACAATGTCATGGTACATCCCAGGCCAATAATATAGGCGACCTACGCGCCAATGCGTCTTGGAAATCCCAAGATGACCTGCCTGGGGTTCACTGTGGCACTGAAGTAGTACAGTAGCGCGTAAGTGCCATGGGACAACTAGTTTCCAATCTTCTGATGGATCTTCTAGTTCCCCTTTGAGAAATGACTTACGGTAAAAATAGAGATGATCTCCTTCGGTTTTCCACTCCGGATGGTTCTGGGGATCCTTCTTGACTTTGTACAGTTTCCTTTCGTACCATTCGTCCTTCGTCTGGCTGGTTGAGACTTCGGGGGAATTGGAACTCGAAGTTGAACTGGAAGTAATGGTAGAAAGGTTAATCTGGGCAGGAATACGAGATAATGCATCAGCGACACTGTTGAGTTTTCCCTTCCTGTATTCAACTTTGAATTTATAAGGTTGCAATCGAAGGGTCCACCGGGCTAGACGACCGATGGGATCTTTAATTTCGAGTAGCCACTTCAGACAAGAGTGGTCCGTGACTACTGTAAATTCGCTTCCTTCCAGATACTGGCGATTCTTCTCAATCCCGTAGATAACAGCGAGACATTCCTTTTCTGTGACTGAATAATTTCGCTCAGCCGCAGAAAGGGATCGGGAACAATAGGTGATGACTCTTTCTTGGTCATCCTGAAATTGGACAAGTGCTGCTCCTATACCGTACTGACTGGCATCAGTCTGTAAAACAAAGGGACATTCGAAATTTGGTCTAGCCAAGATGGGAGCAGAGGTAAGCGCAGTTTTTAAGGCCTCAAAAGCTTCAGTTTGTTCTCTAGTCCACACCCAAGTTTTCTTCTTGCTAAGTAACAACGTTAGTGGGGCGACAATTGACGAGAATTCAGGTATGAATCTCCTGTACCATCCCGCCATTCCGAGGAATCGTCGTAGTTCGGTTATGTTAGTGGGAGTAGGATATGACGTTACGGCTTCAGCCTTGTCTGGATCAACTGAAATTCCCTTCACGTTAACCCTATACCCCAAATACCTGACTTCGGAACAGCCAAATTGGCATTTGTCTGGATTTACTCTCAGTCCAGAGGTTTCGAGTCTCTGGAAAACTTCTTCTACGAGCTTCAGATGCTGGGAAAAATCGGGAGTACAGATCAGAATGTCGTCTAAAAATACAACTACCTGTGGGTATAGGTCCAAAAAAATTGAATCAGCAAGGCGCTGAAAAGTGGCAGGGCTGTTTGTGAGCCCGAAAGGCATCGTTAGAAAACGGAATAGTCCTCTTCCAGGGACTATAAAAGAGGTAATATCTCGAGATGCTTCGTTGTCGAGGGGAACTTGTAGAAAGGCCTGTTTCAAGTCGAGTTTAGACAAGTAGGCAGCTTGCCGGAGGCTATCGAGCAGGGTATTTATGTTAGGCATAGGGTAGGAATCCTTTCTTGTAACGGAGTTCACACGACGGAAATCTATGCAAAAACGGTATGAATCATTTTTACGAACCATAACCACCGGGGATGCCCATGGAGCTTGACTGGGTTCTACAATATGTGATTCCAACATTCGATCAAGTTCTTTGTGCATGGCCTCCAGAATCTTGGGGGAGTAGTTATATGCTCTTTGCTTAATAGGAAGTGCTGTACCGACATCAATTTTATGGGAAATTCTTGATGTGATACCGGGAGATTTCTCTAAGCTGGCTAACCCACGCACTACAACTTGATCCAATAACTTCCTTTCAGGTTCTGTAATTACTTTGATACCGCAACAACATGCCACCAATAAAGAATCAATATTGCTTGAGTTCATAGATTCTAAAGGAATGAAACTGAATTTCAAGCTTGGATAATCGTTGAAGTACCAAGAATTACGTGGAGCATTGGCCACAATGCCAGTAGTTCGTATGAAGTCCATGCCTAGAACGATAGGAAACGACAGTGAACTTAGGTAGAAAAATTTCATGGTCAATGTTTTAGGACCAAGACTGAATTTAAGAAAATGTGAGCTGAAGATAGTGGTCTGTGAGCCGTTGGCCATCTGAGCGACAAGGGGGCGCGTAGGATTGATATTTACATCCTGGCGTTCTTCCGTGACTTCTGGAGTGAGTCCAAGGAGTTCAAGACCAGTCTTGCCTATGAATGATAAAGTAGAACCCGTGTCGTAAAGAGCAGGTACTGAAACTGTCGAAAACGCGGTAAAATCTGTATTAGGTACATGAAAACATAACGGAAGTATCCACAAGCCACCTTTGCCAATGTTGTCCGATGAACAATTTTCATTCGAGGAATTTAATGACTGTGACATCATGGACGGTAGAAGAAATGACGATAGGGTTGAAGATGACACAAGTTGTGAACAGGCGAGAGAGTTCAGCGGCAATGGAGCGGTAGATGAGGTAGCTAAATCAATTGATTTTGAAGAGGCAGAAGAGAGCTGAAGAGTAGGCGAAATAGTAGGCAGCGGGAAGGTAGTAGGTATTTCCGAATAATTATTGAGGCCTGTAGGAAACTTGGGAGACGATCCGGCCTCTATGAACGTTTCCCGTTGGCGTTTCCCGAATTACAATTGGGACAGGAAGTAACCTTTACACCTGCGTAACCACAGCGATAACAAAACATCTTTCTCGGGTGGGAGCAGGCAGGATACAAATGTCCAGATGCTTTACAGTTCCAGCAAAGTAAATTGCTGGAAGCAGGCGAACCTGTTTCAGTAACTGCTATACTTGTATTCGGCCCTGGTGGTTTCTGAGTGGAAACGCAATTCAACTTTTGGTGAGCCTCCTTATCCGGTTGGCTAGAAGAAGGTAAGTGATCTTTGTGAGAAACATGGTAAATCGAAACTGGTTCGGATTTCTTAAAATTTGATTTTGGAGTAAAACTGGTGTTATGGGTAGATTCTTTGAGACGAGTCGAATTTTGCACATCTGTGACCAAAAGTTCTTCCCGACGACTGAGTTCCGTAATGAAGTCAATCAGGTTTTTGTGAGTGGGTATGGTATAAGAAGAATATTTCATCTCAAAGGATCTCCTAGTAGAGGGATCAAGGTGGTTCAAGGCCAAATGCAATTTGACAAAATCGAAATGATCAATTTGATCAAGTTTGTTAAATGCATTCCAACTATTCTCGTGTATATTGAGAAACCGTTGAAAGTCGGCATATTTCGGTTCTCGTAGTGGTTTGAATTCCATGATCTTGTTCATAAAATGAGATGCTAATCTGCGTCGGTTCTGATACCGGGTAACTAATGCTTCTAATGCTAATGGGTAACTCTCCGCATTTAATGGGAAACTGGTAATAACAGCTAGAGCATCTCCTCGAAGGCTTGAACGTAGGTACTGGAATTTCTTGACATCCATTCCGGCCAAAGAGGCATCATTATGAACCAGCGACGTGAAAAGTGAATAATATTCAGTCCATTCCTCAATCTTACCGGAAAAGGTAGGAAGTGGTATTCTTGGGAGATGGGTAGCAGGAGTACAAGTATCATTACCGGGAAAAGGATTAGCTGGGATAGTTTGGCCCTTTTTTGTGTTTACATAATTTGAACGAGCCCTGTCAATCAACTCAATTAGGGAACAGTAATAATTAGTAGTGTCCAGTCTCCACTTTTCTGGCACTAACGAATTGTAATCCCTAAGTCTTATGACTAAATCCTCTAGTTTCACTTCTATAGTGGCAAGTCTATCATAAGAAGCGACAAAGGAGGACACATTCTTCTCTGTCAATTGTTCTGACTTATCAAAAATTTTCTGAGTACTGGCATAAAGAATTTCACGTTCATTGACAAACTGAGCGTGCTTTGTTCTAAGAGCCTCATCCAATTCTGAAGTAGAAGCATCATTCTTATCACTAGGCATGGTGCAATAGGTAAGTATGCGGAGTACTCAAAAAAAGAAAATATAAACGATACGTACCAAAAATACGCTATTTACAACGATACTTATATCTATATCGAAATTATTAATTTACGTTGGGCGCCATTATTTTATTTGTGCCAATAATCGTTAAAGCAAGTTGAAATTTCTTTCCTTAGAAAGGGTGTGGGGATGAACCCAACCAAAACTTAAAGATCTTCCAGGAATAATAAAATAAATGAATAATTCTGAATATAAAAATTTTAACTGATATATTTCTCAGGGCCTGGCACAAATAAAATAGGAACGAAAATAAACGAGGTACCTCTTAACTAAAAAAAAAGAAAATATTACAACTTGTACCTTATATGTTGGTAACTTTTACCAACAACTACGGTGAAATGTGGTTTTCTGCCAACGGGGAAAGAAGATAGCGGGGAATCGAGAGCCGGGAGGGAGATGGGTATTTCCGGAGACTTCTTTCCAGGACTTGAAACGGCAAGGTAGACAAGCGAAAATTTTCCTCCTCGTAAATCCCACGTGGTGGCCGGCGATATTCGTCAAGCAGAGAAAAATCGGATTCTTCCGGGCAGCAGGCTCGACCAAAACTTCGTCGTCCAAGGGAATGAGGGAATTCAGAATAGAAATCAAGTACTTTTTATCTTGTACAACTTGAAATTGGAGGAAGAACGGGAACGTCAGGCGGCAAACGGTTGTCGGGAAGAATATGGCGAGAGAACAAAGGAAAAGAAATGCTGAATTCGGTAGCGGTAGAGGGGGCATTCGGATCGCGAAGGTAGAAAGATGCAGGTCTACTCGACTTGATCCATGTGACAAAATTCTGCTCCATCGAGACCCGCTGAAGCTCACTGATGGCGCTGGCGGCAGCAATTCACGGCACATGGTGAGAGCGTATCGGGGGACCCATCATTTGATAACAAATCTATAACTAATGTTATTGCTGAGCCCAGGGGGCAGACAAGCACAGCCCAAAACCTACCAGGGTACTCTATAAGTACTTTAGAGGAGTGCATTTTCATAGAATACATTGCACTTAGAATTATAAATAAAGACCAGAAAAGTGTAGACAGCGAATAGTTGAATATGTTTTGGTAAATCCCTACTTGTGGCCATTAAAGATGCGATGAGGTTTATTACAGATAGAAATGGTAAATATGCAGATTTTCCATAAAAAGATTCTAGATAATAAGGCAAAGCTCGAAAATGGTGATGGAAAGATGAGGAAGCCCAGAATAGGATATGTGGCACTAGAGACAGATAACGTTGGCACTGGGAAAAGGCGATTTTACCTTATATTGGCTTTTTTGAGATTTTGAGAGATCCAAGAGGCCTACAGTCCCCGCTAAGCACATAAATTGAATTTGAAATCGAATTTGCAGAGTTTTTCTTTTTAGAAAATTTTCACACCGCCAAAACAAGGTTTTGCGAGTTTTAAGCGTCTGTGGAGACACGATTTATCTCAGGATTTTTGGTTTATTATCTTCGATAATGAACCATTGGAATCGCCCAAAGAAAAAATTTTTTTAACCCCCCCTCAAAATTTGTTGGTTTACGTTTCAAGATACGTAGATTCAGAAAATCGAATAAAAAAAACTCTGCAAATTCTTGACACAACGGTTCATTATCTTCTTTGTACAGATCACCCTTCTGTCTAGATCACTAGGTCTAAATGTCTAGATCCTAAATGTTAGATTAATTATTATTATCAATTATCACTAATTATTAACAATTTTATCAAGTACCTAGTGAAAATTATTATAATTTATTGTTAGGTATTAATAATTCGTATTTACTATTAATAATAATAATTATTAATTATGATTAATTAATACGATATAATTCTGGGGTTCTTAATACTACGTCGGTAATAATTGTTCTATAAAAGAAGTACCTACCAACAAACATTCGAAATTACCTTCATTTCCGTAGCACGAAACGCACCTCAGAACAACAAACTCGACATCACTTAAGCCATATGATGTTCCAAAGAGCTTGTTAGTATGAAAATGGACCTGTATTTCAACAGTTTGATTCACGATCCTGTAGTGAGGCACAATCTTTGAGCCTTCATTGTGAACGAACGGCTGGTCGTACAAAGCTGCGGATGGTCTTAAAAAATTCTACGGAACAAACTCTATCTAAATATGAAATAAAAAACATACCGTTCTATATGAATTTTTCGAGATATGAAATTTTCAAAATTTCAAAATTCGTTTTGAACCCCTTCCCCTTGACCTAGGGTTATGAAAAGTTTCGAGGACCATTGTGGGGTTGGTCGAAACCCATAAAAAAAATTTCGTAATTTTAACTCAACGCTAACTGGGCAAAGTGGCGCGGACGGCGGACGGCGGACGGCGTACGGCGGACGGCGTACGGCGTACGGCGTACGGCGTACGGCGTACGGCGTACGGCGTACGGCGGACGGACGGATTTTTTTTTATTCGATTTTCTGAATCTACGTATCTTGAAACGTAAACCAACAAATTTTGAGGGGGGGTCAAAAATTTTTTTTCTTTGGGCGATTCCAATGGTTCATTATCGAAGATAATAAACCAAAATCCGTCCGTCCGCCGTACGCCGTACGCCGTCCGCGCCACTTTGCCCAGTTAGCGTTGAGTTAAAATTACGAAATTTTTTTTATGGGTTTCGACCAACCCCACAATGGTCCTCGAAACTTTTCATAACCCTAGGTCAAGGGGAAGGGGTTCAAAACGAATTTTGAAATTTTGAAAATTTCATATCTCGAAAAATTCATATAGAACGGTATGTTTTTTATTTCAAATTTAGATAGAGTTTGTTCCGTAGAATTTTTTAAGACCATCCGCAGCTTCGTACGACCAGCCGTTCGTTCACAATGAGGGCTCAAAGATTGTGCCTCACAACACGATCGTGACTCAAATTGTTGAAATACAGGTCCATTTTCATACTAACAAGCTCTTTGGAACATCATATGGCTTAAGTGATGTCGAGTTTGTTGTTCTGAGGTGCGTTTCGTGCTACGGAAATGAAGGTAATTTCGAATGTTTGTTGGTAGGTACTTCTTTTATAGAAAAATTATTACCGACGTAGTATTAAAAACCCCACAATTATATCGTAATAATTAATAATTATTATTATTAATAATAAATACGAATTATTAATACCTAACAATAAATTATAATAATTTTCACTAGGTACTTGATAAAATTGTTAATAATTAGTGATAATTTATAATAATAATTAATCTAACATTTAGGATCTAGACATTTAGACCTAGTGATCTAGACAGAAGGGTGATCTGTACAAAGAAGATAATGAACCGTTGTGTCAAGAATTTGCAGAGTTTTTTTAAAGACATTAATGAGGAATTTGTGTAGTGTTGTACCAACCAACCAACCAATCAACATTTAGTCAATGAACGGGTACCCACAATTTCGTAGGTAACTCATGAAAATATTTCGAAATGACTTGTTAACACCATCGATGGGACAATCTCTATGAGAGAGTTGCGCTTCGTCGTTCGACCATTGTCCGAACCGTGTTGTTTTTATCATCTTCGGAAATCGTATGATGCGACGCAGGACGTTCTTAGGCCCCTCATTTTGGTTATGAAATGCCGAATGTAGGATATGGGAACGGGACTCGGGTTCCCAGCTGATTATCTATTCATTTTCCCATCTAGCGGCGTCAGCTCCAGTGGCGCTACTGGGGCTATACAAGGGTTTAACAAAAAGCTGCAGACAGACAAAAAACACTTATGCGAGGAGTATTCTGGAACCACTCCCAACGTTTTTGATTTCACATTGATGATGCGAGGGGAGCTTTTCACATAATAGACTCTTGTCTTGTATGGCAAAACGAGAAATTTGAAAACGTCTTCGAATTTTGGTTTATTATCTTCGATAATGAACCATTGGAATCGCCCAAAGAAAAAAAAATTTTAACCCCCCCTCAAAATTTGTGGGTTTACGTTTCAAGATACGTAGATTCAGAAAATCGAATTAAAAAAATCCGTCCGTCCGCCGTACGCCGTACGCCGTCCGCCGTCCGCCGTACGCCGTACGCCGTCCGCGCCACTTTGCCCAGTTAGCGTTGAGTTAAAATTACGAAATTTTTTTTATGGGTTTCGACCAACCCCACAATGGTCCTCGAAACTTTTCATAACCCTAGGTCAAGGGGAAGGGGTTCAAAACGAATTTTGAAAATTTGAAAATCTCATATCTCGAAAAATTCATATAGAACGGTATGTTTTTTATTTCATATTTAGATAGAGTTTGTTCCGTAGAATTTTTTAAGACCATCCGCAGCTTTGTACGACCAGCCGTTCGTTCACAATGACGGCTCAAAGATTGTGCCTCACAACAGGATCGTGAATCAAACTGTTGAAATTCAGGTCCATTTTCATACTAACAAGCTCTTTGGAACATCATATGGCTTAAGTGATGTCGAGTTGGTTGTTCTGAGGTGCGTTTCGTGCTACGGAAATGAAGGTAATTTCAAATGTTTGTTGGTAGGTACTTATTTTATAGAAAAATTATTACCGACGTAGTATTAAAAACCCCTGAATTATATCGTATTAATTAATCATAATTAATAATTATTATTATTATTAATAAATAGGAATTATTAATACCTAACAATAAATTATAATAATTTTCACTAGGTACTTGATAAAATTGTTAATAATTAGTGATAATTCATAAAAATAATTAATCTAACATTTAGGATCTAGACATTCAGACCTGGTGATCTAGACAGAAGGGTGATCTGTACAAAGAAGATAATGAACCGTTGTGTCAAGAATTTGCAGAGTTTTTTAGATTTCATCCAGATCCTGATCCGGAATGTTACTTGGCAGTAAAAGTGTCAGCGCTAATTTTGAACGAAATATTGCTCAATTTTGGCTTGTCTCCATCATATGATATTTCAAAACATTCGATTAAATATTACATTCTGCTGTATGGGGTAAGGTCATCCAAATTTCCCTGCTGTACCAAAACATAGTATTACACAGAATGACGTCAGTGAATTGTATACCAGAAATGTATTGCAATGATGAAGGCGTATCGGAGCTCCAGCCAACAGCATTGAAAGAAGCAAAAAGCTCCTTACAGAGGAAACATATTATGTCATTCTGTGTAATACTATGTGTATTACTGTGTAATATTATTAGGTGAAATCATGGGGTTGTGGGAAGAAGACAGAGAACAGAAAAACATTGATGGTGGTGGTTAGGGGTCGGAGGATCAGGTTTCTAAATGAACACTCAACAGCGAGGTGCGAAGCACCGAGCATCCTATATACAAGGCTGGCGGGCAAAATGGATATCAATCCTTTTTGAGGCTGAGGAGGTTTTTTGGTGGGTTTCTACAACAGAGTGGTTTTTTGGAGATAGGAGTGACGTCAAGCCCTGTTATGCTAATATTAGAGTCAATATCAGGTAAGCCTGGAGTGGAGGTTGTAGGTTTTTGAAAGCCTAATATACGGATTTAATTCGAATTAAAAACGTACTCGTAGAAACCCCCCAAAATCTCGTTTTCCGTTTGTTTAAAACTTTGAAATACTTTTACTCCATTATTTAATACAGATATGGCTATTTGATGGAGTTGTAAGTTGTGACTTTTCGCCGTCCTTCAGCCGCAATTCTCGCTAAGGTCACTTTTAGGGCTCCTGCACCTTTCTGCGGAGCATCCACGTATTTCTACGCGAATTACATGCGAGGGGAAAAAATCGGTTCTTTTCTTACAATAACCGGTTGAAAATATCAGAGTTTCATGCTACAATTTAAGATCTCAATGCTGCTGCAAAAAATCCGTTGGTCGACCTTTGAGTAGTCAATAGACACAAAAATAGGACGGACGGTCGTTCCCATATGTTTTTTAAGAGCATCTATCGATATAATATGAGAATCGACCATATCACAATGCAACAGTACGAAAGGGGAACTTTTTTTTGCATTCGGACTCGAGCAAAAACCTTGCAGTTTTTCTTTCATCCGTCGTAGCTTTCACTCGTTGGCCGTTACTCATCAGTTTAACACTTGCTCTCGAACTCCGTTGAATGAGCTACGGGGGCCCCTCTGCTCTGTGCAGAAGGCTCACAATTATCGCTGGTTTTCCATGCATATTCATCGCATCGTTTCGCTTTTAACCCAAAAGAACCACCGAGGGAAATGGGCCGCGATGCTATCGGGATTTTGGGAGAATTGACTTCGAGTACATCCGGACATCCGGCCAATAGCGCTGAACATGCTGATACTAAGTATAATTATTATAGCGATGTAAATTGAGCTCCTAGAGCTTGAGACATTCCTGCTCCTCGTACGACGTTACAACCGCAGATAAATACGCGAGCTTCAAGTTTGACATTGTTCAAACCGTATGCGTTCATCCTCACGACCGTTTTGTGGGTCAGCAAAGACGAAAGTTGTCTGTCGCTCGCCATAGGGCCGTACCCGGAGTCGGAGAACGTCTCTAAACCGGTCCTTGGTGCCGTCATAGTTATTCTCGGATGAAAGCATTTCTTCTCAAGGAATGTCCCGACACTTGGCTGCTTGTATCGTTCAAAATTGCGTCTCGTTTACCGTCCCAATCCACAACATTCCAAACGCTTTGAGTCCTTTCAAAGGTGTAAGAAGACCATCAAACGGGAATAGTCAACAACTAGGGTAGATGATAAGAGAGACAGGCGAGAGTCGGTAGCTACTCGTACCTGAGTCATCCAACTATATTCCAGGCTGACATAATAATGAAATAATGAAATATTGAAATATTTAAATAAATCGAGTTCCCAAGCAGCACAATTGGTCGGATTTCACGACTTGCTACCTAATCTGTAGTATATCCGACGTCGGAAATCTGTATGTCAAATATTAACGTCATCACGACGTCGGTACGACTTAGAGATTCGTCGGAAATCTATAGTACAGATAGACGAGGTCGCTACGACGACGGATATTTGTATTACAGGTTGACGAGGTGGCCACAACGTCGTATATCTGTACTATATAACGCTGAGGTCGCCGCGACGTCGGATATCTGTAGTAAAGATAGACGAGGTCGCCACAACGTCGGATATCTATAGTGAAATGGCGATGGCGAAAACACGCAGGTGGGACGCTACAGGCGCTCATTCTGTTGTACCGTTTGGGAACTACGTTACTATATATTTCTGTACATGTTTTGTACATCAGCCGACGAGAGGTAGACCTGGTCAGATCCTCTACAGATTTGTTACACAATCGTGTAACAATATCGGAACATCCCTAGTTCGCCATCTTTTTCCATTTCCATTACAGGTTAGGTTGAGGTTAGATATTAATTTAAATAATTTTCCAATATATTTATTTCTGAAATTCAAATGTAATAATAACTCTGATAGTTACCAAGGAAATACAGCAGTTTAATAGTGAAACCAGCGAAATAATAAGTCGTCATAACATTTTCACAATAGTTACCAAATTGAAAAAAATATTTACAACGTCTCAAATTCGGAGGGCACTGGTTTTTGAGAGATAGAATCGAGCATTTCACGTTAAATTTTTCTCCGCGGATGATTTGAAGAGACATGAACTTACATACGGGAGTTGGTAGGTACCGTGTAATATTCACACCAAGTATTTCACCATCCACCATCTTAATGATTTCCGTGGAGAGAGATAACCTTCCTCGTCGGAAGATGTCGGTTTTGTATTGAGTCAGTTGAGGTCGGGCGGCGACGTCGGTACAACCAAGAAATCATTCCCCACATTGGTCGGCATTTGGTCGTGGTGAGGTCGGCACGACGTCGTCGCCCGACCTGAGGTCGGGCGGCGACGTCGGTACAACCAAGAAATCATTCCCCACATTGGTCGGCATGTGGTCGTGGTGAGGTCGGTACGACGTCGTCGCCCGAAGTCAGGTCGGATTTCCCAACCTCTTACGACGTCGGACCGACGTCGTTGTGCTGCTTGGGTTATTTAACCCTCTGCGACACGCTTCAATCTCAATGACAACCCATTACGCAAATTTACTGCTCGAACGCATACGAAACCATTCTTGAAAACAATTCTTGAGGGGCCTAAGACGTCGAGAAGCGCAAAGGATATTTCTGAAAAAACATATATGTGTCGTGTAGGGGTGTTCAAAAGAAATTTTCGGTAGAAGTTTTGGCTAACAAACCCGTATTTCTCAAGTAAATTCGAATTTCACCACTTTGTAGCAGAGCGTTAACATTAATTTGTATTTATATAATCAGGACATTCTACTACCTACAAATTAATATGTGAAATGTTTTCGTAGAAGATCATTCATAATATCAAAACCACCGAAAGTGGGAACGTGTATGTCGTAATTGAAAGAAAAGGAATATCAGATAAAGATACAATAATTGTAAAATTTACATCAAACATTTTACGAAAATCAATCTGTATTGAAAATAATTATTGCAGATTGATTTTTGTACAATTTCCGATGTGTGGTATCAACAATCAGGTAGCCCTCAATGGACTACACATTAACTTGCCACCTTAATTTATACGATAAATGTTTCCTGTGAAAGATTTTGAAGTTCTACATCATAGAAGTCGTAATTATGTTTATCAACACAATAATCAGAATCATGAAATTTGATGTTGTTGTCTCATTCTGAAATTTGAATGAGTTTGAGTTGACCAAACTGTAATGTGCGATAATCATAATTAAATTATGGTTATCGCTGAATCCAGTTGAAATTTTCACCATTGATCTGCCCCCCACAGTAGCACGTAACTGCATGTATATTTTGCAGTAGACTCGAAAAGTATTATCAGCTGTTCCCTTGTGTGAAAATCGGCCTGAACGAACCGTTTGGCATGAAATTGTTGTGAATGAACGGCTGATTCAACGCGTCGGATAGTCTTGAAAAATTTCCCCGAATCAAAATCTATTCAAAATTGTAAAAACACGATACCATCTAAAATCTTCGGTACATGAAGTTCTGAACATTTCAAATTTTGCGATCCTCCTTTAATTTTCACAGGTGAAATCAGCTGAGTGGCTTCTAAAGCTAGTTTCTATGCTATTTACTCTATGAATTCATAGAGTTATGCTGTTATTTGGTAAGTAGCCTTAGGACTTAAACTTGACGCAGAGTGGCTTCTAAAGCTAATTTCTATGTTATTAGCTCTATGAAGCTGTAATTTGGTATGTAGCCTTCTTAGGACTTAACTTAATGCTGCTTAGGCCCCAGATTAGCTGAGTGGCTCCTAAAGCTAATTTCTATGATATTCACTCTATGACGCTGTAATGAGGTATGTAGCCTTCTTAGGACTTTAACTTGATGCTGCCCATGCCCCGGGTCAGCTTAGTGGCTCCTACAGTTAACAGCCTCATCCATGATCAGATGTTTTTCCCAGTAAGGGAGAAATTCAGTACATAATTTGTATAGCGTGTTAGATGATTCAAGTCGGGAAAAGTTATGACTTCTACTCGCAGCTTGATGTGTAATCGATCATATGATATAGGAAGGAGTGAATTTCTCACTCGCACCACTCCAATCAACTCAATGCACTTTTAGCACTTAATTTCCTTTAAAATGCATTAGTACTATGCATACCATCTCACCGTCCTCCTCTATATCTTTCTTCTCTTAACCCCCCGAACTGGATAATGCGATGTGGTTTTTGGTTTATTAATAAAAATATGGACCAAAATCCAACGCTGGTGACCGCATTGGCGAAATATTACGGTCTGTCGAGTCGTTGAATAATCGGCCGTCATCGCGACGGGGCGTCCGAGTGTGACAAATGACGTAACGTAGAATCAAGGTCAGGGTCTGAGGACCGATTAAAAGATCGAAAGCGCGGATAGTCGACTGTCTCGAGAACTGGAAGGCGCTCTAATGGAGGATCACTTTCTTCTTCAACGGCGGCCACTAGTTCAAGGTCGCCTTCGAGCCTCAATGAACACTCTACGGCCTCATTAGGAACGTGTGAGGACTTGACGGATGTTTTGGGGGAAACACGCGATTGGATTTAGCGTTTGAACCGAGCGAACCAAGGTATTAGAGAGTTCCTAAGAGATATGTCCATTCAGATGTGGCCACATCTAAGGCGAGCAACTTTTGGATGCTAACGAAATGTGTCCAGTTTGGCGGAAGTGATCACATTTACAAGTAACGTCAAGTCACCTTAGCACAACGCGAAATCCATCCCTTCCACTGCTTTTCTGATCTTCCCGCCCGTTCATCGCTCAATTTTCATTATTCAACTTCTGAACATGTCAGGAGTGCTTGATAATTTGTTGCGGTTTTATCTCGAAGGGCTGATGTCGCACGACGATTTGTTAGGTGGCAAAAGGCGCTGTACTGTTATCCCGGAGTAAGGTTGAATTCAATCGTAAAGGTTGTGTCCCGGGAGAGAAATGGACACATGTATTTGGCCGGTTGTGGTCGACTTGAGGCGATGTGTCCGAACACAGCCGACGCGCATGCGCAGTTGAGATAAGTTCAAACTTATGTCCTTAGGAATGTCCCCTTAGGGACTCTCTATTATCTAGAAGGCAGCTCAATTGAACAGAGCGATAAGGCGGAACATGACCAGAGATCGTAACACCTGAGGAGGAGCATGTTCGTTGTAATTGAACACTGAGTAATACATGGTCAATGTCCTCGTCTTTCAGTATCAAATTCCATTGTATTGAGACGATTCAATACTGCCCTATTAACCCTTAGACTCCCGAAGGGACAAATCTGTACACTTCTCACTTAAAAAATCCTAACGGTACGAAAAATGCATCGAATTCAATGATTCGACGTCCCAGTTATTCGGTAAGATTCCACAAACGCCATGATACCTCAAATTGGCACAGCGTGGTTTCCCTTCGGAAACGGTTTTTAAGAATAATTCTTATTGTGCCAGCATTGGAAGATTCTTCAGGGCTGGGTATTCTTATTTTTGGATTCAAACCTGATTGAGTGGTAAGTAAATACATCCTACTAACTGGGAAAACTATAAAACTCGCTGAATACTGAGTTAAGGCGTTTTGCCTTAACATCGTTGGCTTCAGTTGTTGGGTTGAAGTATTTCAAGTGGCACAATCAACACAATGTTTCAAAGTAACAATGAAAGCGTACAAGTGATTTCATAATATGATTTCAAAATATTATTTTGGTAACCAGTTAAGGTGTTTTTCATAAAAATCCTTCCAAAAATCCACTTCTATTTCTGAAGGTAAAACCTTAATGCCAGAAATAATGGATGATCGCCTCAAATGCCGTAAATCGGCAAAAAAAACTGTTAGTTGATGGATCCTTCACTCTCATCGATCTAATTGAACATCAATCGATGTCCCACCAAAAATGGAGTTGCGGGACTGTTTTGCAGTGAACTAAAGGGGAGTTTTCACTGGTAAACTTTGACGCTGATTTTTCAAAAATCAGTCAAGTATTTAGATTTGAGAAGATTTTCCTTAACAGGGCAGAATAGGAAGGAGTGCATCCCTAGTTGGCAGTACCTATTTCTGCATATAATAGGGATTCTGGCAGAGAGGTGAATACAAGTGAAAACCCATGATCTGCCCGGAATTTAGTTGAAAAATTGACGAGACCATCATTGAGCTAGTTACCGACTCCCTCTCAGCATGATCACAACTATGTGGTTATAACCACAACCAGGCCTTCTGCTTACTACCTAATGTCTACAAATCTTCAGTAAAAAGATGTCCTTAGTTAGATGGAGGTGAATCCTACTAGCAAATAGTAATGATAACATTAATGTACCAAGAGTAAACAACGATCCTTCAAGAATGTACGAAATTCATTTCAAGGATGATTGTTTCGGACCTTTACAATCAAGAATGAAAACGAGGAATGTTCTGAAATGCAACTAAGACATCGTTACCACCACGCCAAAAGCGCCAATCCGCTTTTTCGGTCATTTGGTGTTCTAATGCACTTTTGAGTACCATGAATTGGGTACACCATTCCTAGTGGATTTTTTTAAAAAGAAGAAAATCCTTTCCCGTATCTGTAGATATACTAACGAAAATGGCCAAAAAAGCCGCCAACCCGCTATTGGTAGAGTTGTTATTACTACGCGTTATCCTTATTCATATTTGAAACATTTCTCTACTTATTTATTTATTAGGGAGTTATCAACAAAATATTCAAGCTGTCATGAACCATGAACATCTCAATGTCATGTAGAAACGAAAATTGTAATGTTTCAACGCGAACCGAATTGCAAACTTGTATATTCACATGTATGACGCGCAACTCTTTTTGTATCCCAATAATTTTGTAGAAAATTTGAACAGATCGACTAATTGTCTCTCTTTATACAAGAAAATTATTTTTTTTTTCGATTTTTTGCTTGAGAGTACGAAAGCGGTGCCTACATTCAAATATCTCAAAACACATCTCAAAATTCTAGTGAAATGTAGGTAGGTGCATACAACTAAATTTAACGTTGAGTGAGGGTTAATTAAAAACTGCTCTAGACGTGGAATTTTATTGATACGATGCATTGTAATTAGCCCAAGAAGAATTTTTGTAATTTTTTTCAGAATTTAAAAGTTATTATGGTAATCCTACCCATCAACTAAATTTTTATGCAACCGTATTATTGAGTAATTTATTAAACGATTAAAAATGTAACACAATGTCGTAAAAATTATGTTATTGTATTTACGTTTTGCGTATACAAAACTGGAATTTTTGCCACAAACATAGTTGAGCATGTTTAGGTCTTATTGTAATTATTTTTATATTGAAAATAAATATTAATTATCACCCACCTTTATCATGGTAATCCGCTTGAAAAGTAGAGAGAAAACGATGCGCTGCGATGTATACCAACTTACATATCACACACAACACTCGTGAAGGAATAATGAGAGTTTGGATGGGTCCGGAGAGTCACCCTTCGGTTATATAGGACGGGTGGGGATGTTGAATTCCACCACTTCGTCTTCAAGCGGTCCCCCACAACGTCGGCCCCCAAGGGCTTCAGGAGGACCCTGGAGAGGGTGAAAGTAGAGGAAAGTGAAGCTGGAGATCGGCCGTGCGAGGGAGTCTGGGAAGGTGAATCAGACCTCATTGCCCGGGGTTAGGGTTACGAACCATAACTTGAAACATTCCACGGAGACGGGAGTCTATCCGGGACCGTTTCCGGGTCTTCAGCCGCCCGTCCGGCCTGATTATGTAATTCGGGACACTCAACTGGACCTCTTGGAACTGCAATTAATGCGAATATGACACAGAAATCCATAACCAGGCTAAAACCAGTTTTTAGTTTACCTAAACCAGAAAACCAGTGGGAGTTCATACAGGAATGATTCCGTGTCTTCAGTCGCCCGTCCAGGCAAATGGTGCAACTCGGGACGACGAATGACTCACTTTGAACTGCTAGAATTCGATTGCAACACTGGAATCCATCATCGTGCTAACAGCAAGATTTTCGCCTTATCCGAAGTATCATCCTTGTGGGAGTTCATACAGGAATGTTTCTGTGTCATCTGCCACCCCTCTGTGTGTCAACTGACTCACTTGAAACTACCCCAGTGCAAATGTGACCCGAAAATCCATCATCACGCTAAAAACCTGTTTTAGCTCAACTGAAGCTGTCGGAACTGCAAATAATGCGCATGTGACACAGAAATCACACGATAATCAAGCCAAAAGCCAGTTTTTAGGAATGTTTGTGCGTCTTCAGTCGCCCGACCTGGCAAATGGTGCACATTGCGACACGCCAATGCCTCACATTGAACTGCTGGAATTCGAATGTAACAACGGAATGCATCATCATGCTAACAGCAGATTTTCGGCTTATCCGAAGTACCTATCGCCCTTTGTGGGAATCATTCAGGAATTCGTCGGTGTCATCAGCCACACGTTTGGGAAGATGATGCAATTTGGAACACTCAACTGACTCACTCGTGAATGCTCCAATGTGAATGTGACCAGGAATCCATCATCACTCTAAAAACCAGTTTGGCTTGTCCTAAGTGTCATCCATTGTGGGAGGTCATACAGGAATGTTTCTGTCTTCAGTAGCTCGGCCAGGCATATGGTGCAACTTCGGACACCCGAATGACTCACTTTGAACTGCTGGAATGTAACACCAGAATCCCTCATCATGCAGCCAGATTATCGGCTTATCCGAAGTATCATTCATTGTGGGAGTTCATACAGCAATACATCTGTGTCTTCAGCCGCCCGTCCGGGCAAATGGTGTAATTTTGGACACTCAACTGATTCACTGGAATCTGCTCCAGTGCGAATGTGACCCAGAAATCCATCATCACGCTTAAAGCCAGCTTTTAGTTCATACTATCATCCATTGTGGGAGTGTATACAGGAATAATTCCGGGTCTTCATACGCCTCCCCAACATACTCACGACGATCTGACACAGAAATCAAATCCGATTGTAGGCCTATTTCAAGTATCATCACTTTTGGAAGCCCATACATGACTTTTTCTGGCTTTCAGCGCGGTCCTTCATGTTATTCCAAGCCCTAAACCTCTCAAATGATACACACTTACTAAATTATTTGTCACCACCTTAGGAAACTTTCTTTCGTTAATTTCAAAGTCACAAATATCCATATAATATATATTATGTATTACATAAAAATCCACGTAATTCCGCATTTCAAAATAAATCTGTCGATCACAAGCTCGCCCGCCATCTTTCAGATCATTCGTCATGGAACAGAACATCCTTATCAGCGACTGAAGGTGCAACAGAGATTATGAAACCCGACGTGGAGATGCCCACGTAACTAATAACACAAAATAATTGACACAATGGATTATGCGCAATATAATAATACAGATCATACGTACAATTAGATGACTGCGCGTTTTGCTCCTACATGCATCCATATCTGTTTCGTACACAGGTAAACGGAGTTCAAATGGAGCGCATACCATCGTGATACTGATCTGCTCTGAAAACAACAACTCTGCCAGTTTTTCCACAACGGTTCATTATCTTCGGTAAAGATCGGCCTTCGTTACTAGATCACTGTAGGTACATATAATATCCGTGTAAGTCCCATCCAATACTAAATAACTGGTGTTATGTTAATAATGTTTGAATAAATGACGAGATGGTGTTTGTTTGTTTTATAATATAAAATGTTTTATATTATAACCATCAGTGGAAGTTAGGGCCAAGTGGCTCTCTCTTCCACCTCCCCTGGATACATTCTAAAATATAATTCCTCTTGAAATCTTCTTACAAACAAAATACAGCTATCAATTACAAATTAATATAAAATATGTGAGGGATAAGGATTCACTGAGCTGGGTAACGTCTTGCGCATTCACCCTTGACTTATCTGTCCGGTGGCTATTTGTGGGGTTGTAGGAGGTTTAGTGATATGAAAAATGTGAAAAAACCTTCGTTACGAGCTTTTGGCTTTATTAAGCCATCTTCAGGGCTCAGACGTTCAGAACGATTGAGCCCTGAAGATGACTTAATAAAGCCAACAGCTGGAAACAAAGGTTTCTCAAATGAAATCACACAAAAGCACACTGTGCGGATTGCCAAGAGGATTCTTTGTGAAAAACTTAAACTTTTTATCTCAATTCTATCGAGAGTTATCGTCTGGAGTGACACATACATAAATATATAATACTTGCCTGCATTGCTGTTGTTGATGCTGGAATAATGTTCTGCAAATTTGCGAGTTGAAACGTACAAAAAGGGTAAACAGTCAGGGAAAATCATTGGAAATTAATATCAAGATAGTAGTGTAACCACTCAAATTTTTTTCTCAATTTATCCAACAAAATTATCGAGAATTTTTTCAATTCGTTGATTTCAAGTCGTTTTTAGTTGTTGAAGGAGAAGGTGACTTGACTGAAATGTAATTCATCGACATGTTCAGCAATATTCGGGACCTAAAACTTCAAATGCGTTTTCCTAAAATTTAGGATTTTTGACGCGTCACACTCCTATTAAAGAGGTGCGATATAATATATTATAGTTGTCCTAATGTTGTCCTTGATTCGAAGGTTGGTTTCATACTGGCTTGAAATACCTACTTTACGTACATCATCAAGGAAGGGTCTTGTTGAACGCAATAGGTGATGCACAATGTGACAATATGGAGTCCCGACATTGTACAATAGGTCGCTGTTGTAAGACAGATTTTATTCAAACGCAGTTCGACGCTGATCGAACAGAGGGAGCAACAATTAATTAACTACTTCTGACCTGTTGAATACACTCTTTGTTTCCATTCACAACGATTTATTATTTAGTTTTTTATTGCAACATTTGGAGTTAGTGTTGAGACATTGTTAAGATTTCCCTTCGCTATTCATAGCCACTGTTAACTCATAGAATTTCTCACTAATCCAATACATTCCATCCGTTTCCATCGGACATCTCGTAATCTTCTGGATAACATTCCGGTTCTCGAATATGCACTTCATAACAATCCTTGACCTCTGGGCTGCATCTGATAATTTTTCTTCCTTCTCTAAAATACACTCGCTCAGACGCGAGCCAAACTGTAATTCAACCGGCGAGCACGAGGTTCGGACCGCTTAATAGTCTGTGAACACGGGAGCTCGTGAGTAGCTGGGCATGTTCCCCAAACGCCCAGAGGCAATCATGAGCCACTAAATCACATAGTCTGTTCATCCAAACATCGCTAGCAGCTCGCCAACATGTGCTCTGACCGCCCGCTAATTGAATGGCGAAATATAATTTATACCTTTATAATTTATAATGTATCCCGTACACAAGGCTGTATACCGAGATCAGGGGCCGCTTTTATTCAACTCCTAGTAATTAATAAAAAATGATCAAAAACCCAAATAGCCTTTCTGGTTGAGAAAAATCTTCCATAGAAACGAGTTATTGAAACAAACTTGGGACTAACCGGGCTTTGACTGCTGTGTCAAACCTTTTCACAGTAGATACGTCATACAGGAAGTCGAGTTAAGTGTGCTTTTGTGCATATCAGTATTGGGTTTTTTTTCCATTTTATTGGGCAACTTTCGTATACCTACCTACGATACCATCTCTGTACCATCTCCACCATGCTAACTGTACTGGAGAATCTGGTCCTTGCTCAAGTCTCTCCACTCTTTCGTCCTTTCATCGCTTTGGAGCAGCATGGCTTTCTGCCTGGTACGAGTAGATCTACTAAAACTAACCTATTGTGTTTCCAGCGCTATGTATTGCATGCCTTTGAGCAAGTCTTTCAAGGGGATTCAGTATCAACAGATTTTTCCAAAGCTTTTGATAAGCTCTCTCACAAACACTTGCTAGCAGTGTTGGATCCTTTTGGAGTTCACGGCCTTTTCATGTCATGGTTTGCGAGCTATCTCGATAATCGTTCCATGGTGGTCAGAGTGGATGGTGTTACCTCACGACCATTCCCAGCATCTTCTGGTGTGCCACAGGGTTCTCACTTGGGCCCATTTTTCTTCCTGATCCTTATCAACTCCGTATCTTCAGTTTTCAGCCTTTCCCCTTATTGCCAACGACCTGAAGATCTTCCTCCATTGAGGACTGCATCGTTATTCAGGAGAATCTGCAGGCCTTGGTTGAATGGTGTGGAAATAATAACCTCTCCTTAAATGCGACCAGATGCCATATTATGTCCCTAAATCGTTCAGCACATTCGATCACCTTTCAGCTCCCTTCTCGAATTAAGGACCTTGGATATTGTTCGATGCGAGCCTTTCTTTCATCGCCCACATCGACTCAACCGCTAAATTTCATCTTTCTAGGTTTGTTGAATCTATAGATCAATGTTCACTATTGACTGTTCTGGAGCCACATCAGCTGAGATCACGCTGTATTCACGGCGAACCAGAACACTTCACAATATTAGATTTCTTGGCCAATCGGGTCTTGGGCCGTTTAGAAGCCTAATCAGGTGAAATTCGGTCTGAGTTCACTTTCAGTGACCTGGACCTAACTGTTGATATAGAAGAGTGTGCAGACCCGACGCACAGAAAACACCCTCATCTGATACAACAGATCCGGAATGTAATGCCGCAAGTACAAACTGCACATCCAATTCCAATTGATTACTGCAATTGAATCGCCGTCCCTCCACACTTTGGGCCGACCTTTAATAATTTCTCGGTTGGCGTAACACGCTCTAGAAACTGATGGCTTCATTGTACTACTTGTTTCCACTCGAAACGGCCTAAGAGTTATGAAACCCGACATAAACAAACAATGGTTTACGAACCGTAAACGAGGAACGCATCGTTCGGCTAACGCCCGTGAAATAATCCGCTGATTTCACGGTCGGCGCCGTGAAGCTTTTCTTCAGAGGGTCAGGGCCGTTTCCAGGTGCTCAGTTGCCGGCGTTTCCAGTCTTAACGAGAGAAAGGCCCAATTAAACGGAATGCGATTTCAATTACTCGATCGGGTCTTGTAATGATATTGGAGTTTCGGGGGGGAATGCGATTTTAATGAAGGTTCGCAGAAGCTTTGGAAGAAATGCCGTTCAAAACCCCTTTCTGACCACCCCGCCCGAACACAGGGTGCTATTGATGGATTATCCCTGACGTATACGTATGTGCATAATCCAATGAGCGTAGAAAGCTTAAATCAAGGGCCCTGAAGAGGAGTAAGGATTTTTAGTGATAAGATTCCTCAATTCAAATGACTCAGAGAACCGAAATTCAGTGGACAAGTTGATCTTGAGCCCTGGACGTAACTAAGACAGGATTTCACCTGATTAGGTCACTGAATTTTAAATGTTCCCCTTCGGACTTATAGGTGAACTACGACCGAATGTTTGCTGAATTGTCTGTTGAAATACTGTTTTATTATTTTAAAGAGTATTTTGGTTTATTTTATTTTAGAATGATTTGCAACTGACTTTATCATATTCGAAGCCCAAAAACAATTATGGAAAAAGTTCTGCTGGTGAGTTTGTCAAATTTCATCTCGCTTCCTCGTCTATCATCATTTAGTATCTCAGTGTATAACAGTGGTAAGGAAAGATCAGATCCTAAGATTGGCTGAATCCTTATGCCCGATAGGAAAAGTCATTTCTTTTATTTTTTATTTTTTTGCTATTATTTCTTTCTATCTGCACGGCCCGAAATTTCCCAATTTTCCAAGTCGAAAAAGCAGGGGGGGGGGGGCTACCTTTTGCTTTTTCTTTTTTGTATTACTTTGTAAAGTATCTTATTTAACTACACTGTATAGTAACTCATTGTGCGCTCTCTGTCGTTGTGCAACGACTAAACTTTGTAATTGGCGTGAGCCGTGCGTTAATAAATAAATAACGTCAGAGCAAGTAGCCTGTCGTTAAAGGGGGGGGGGGGATGGCGTCAGGAGGAGCCAATAACCTGAAACCCTTAATTCTGGCCTAATAACTGGCTTTTTTTTACTCAGAAGTTCATTATTTTACTTCTAAAGATGCAAATTCACATAAAAATTCGAACAAAGAAACGAAAAACTTACCTTCAATGACAATTCTCCCAACGACGGCTCCAGTCCTCAGGACTTACATGGTTTTACAAACATTGGGGGCGGCTGTAGACTTACAGGTTTTTTTTTACTGGCACACAGTGAAGGTTGATCATCTGGTAACGTAATGACTGAGAAAATCTCAGTAAAAATTATAATATATTATGAAATTACGGCGGGCAATTTGAAGTTCGACAGTAAACAATTTCAAAAACGAGAAAAAGAGAGATATGAGTTGTCACAGTAATAACTCGAAAGTGGGTGATATACGAGACCACTTTGTCGGGTTGAACCGGAATATTCAACACCTCATTTCGGAGTCGAAATCGTAATATGTAGAAAGATTGGAAAAAGCGTTTGATTCCGATGATTCTTTAATAATTTGGAAATGAGGAGAAAGTTGAAAAAAGTTCGTTTAGTGTCGTATTAGCTTCGTAGTTTCATTGGGAGCGTCCGAACCCCATCATGAAACACAATTGATCGCTTATGAATTCCAATATAATTACATACGAACTCGAATTTTTTTCGATTAAATCCTTCGGTCGGCGATCCCTATAGAGCTCCGGGGGCCGCCGCGGTAGGAAACAATTAACCCTCTATTCGGGAGACCGTGAATAGATCTTAAGATCAATTGTGTTGCGTCACTCGTCAGCATACACTCGCTCAACAGATTCTTCCTGACCGAACAAATTGCCGGTCATTCGGAGATAATTTCCTTTAATAGTCGCGGGTTGTTACACGTAGTTTCCGGTCATGTGATGGTATTGTAATAATGGGCCCGAACGCTTTGGTTTCTTTTCGAGACGAAACACGGAAAGATGACACGAACAAAGCGTAAATGCCAGCGCCATAATCCGCAATTGAGATGATCGTCATCGCTTCTTCAAATCATCCAGAATCAAACGTTCCGTACACTAAACGACGCAATCAGAATTCAACTCTCCAGGTAACCATTACGCTTCCAGGATGTTTCTTGTCACTGTTCCAATTGTTGTTCATACAACCAGTCGCATGATCAGTTTCAAAATCAACATCAACCTAAAAACCACCATGATCAACGGAAAGAAGTACAATGTCGTTAAAAATGAGTCTATCGATAGTGAATTCGCCAAACCATGTAAGTCTGAAATTTTTCGAAATTAAGGTTTTGAGCTTTTCTGATAGATCAGAAGGCTCCTGATCCACAAGTGTAGCCAGATGATGCCAAAATTCGATATTACTTTCACTGTGATTCAGTAAAAAGTCTGCACAAGTTTGATTTCCACAATAATTGTTAAATTATTATTAAATTATTTAATAATAGCGTGGCGTGTTAAAATAAAATTAGCGACAAGATGAAGGATTTTTCAACGTGAAGATGTAAATGAATGCAAAATGAAGGCGCGGAATTCCAGAGGCTTATTAAAACCCGATCACCTAGCCAGCCAGCCCTCTGACGTCATAGGCCCGTGCGTCATAGGCTGTGACGTACTAGTTGGCCACCGGGCGGCCGTCTGACGTCATACGCCCGTGCGTCATAGGCTGTGACGTACTAGTTAGCCTCCTGCTAGCCGTCTGACGTCATACGCTCGTGCGTCATAGGTGCGTCTGACGTAGTGGGCTGCCTGTCGCTTGTGTTCTGACGTGATCTGAGGGAAAGGGTGAATCAAGGAAACTAATTTTTCTCGTTTCAGTTTATGTGCCAAAGCAAAGACATGAAAATGTCAAAAGAATGTCAACTCCATCCTGTTGTTGATACAGTCGAGAATTAAATGCTTGCATACGAGTCTGCAACACATTGGGACATTTTATGTCTTTAAAGAAGTGATTCAAGAACCTTCGAACAATGCTACATCACCTACCCCAGTAGCGTAGTTGTTATACTTAATTGTAGGGTTCATCATAAATTATGAAGCTTGCATTCGTATAGACAATATAAATTATTGAGAATGATCACCTGTGTGTAAACAATTATTTAAACAATCACGCTCATACCGCAGCTTGTCGGCCACGCACTCCGCAGTGGTTAACGTAATATGGTTAGGTAAATCGAGAGCTATCCAACGAGTGGTAACGATTTTTGTACGATGATAACTGGCGAAGATAAAGTTCCGTAGCAACGAATCGGTTGTAAGCGAAAATCATCAGAAATTTTCGTGACGATTTCGTGTGGCGCTTTTGTGTAACGTTTTTCGAGTTATGTGCCAGAGTAAAGACATAAAATGTCAAAAAAGTTATAATTTCTCTGTCATCAAAAATCTTTCATGGTAATAATTAGATTGGTGTCGCCTTATTATTCACTTGTTTGGAACCCGAACAAAGAGCTGATTTCGCAAACGCGCCACTCAACAAGCAACGAGGTTGGGAATAGCGATAATTCGAACTGCATTCAGAATAAAACTCCAACCTTATGTACCTACTCCCATGTTTCTAGGACGCGACTTCAAATGAATAGGACCTCGTACGGTCCTTGCGAAATCCACAAAATCCGACCCCATTCGGGTTTATCTTCGCCATCCGATAATCACGTTGCTCAACGGCAAGTCGTGCTGAAATTGCTTCTGTTTAGAAAATGTCGAACAAAGCGTGATCTTCTTTAGTAGCTTCCTTTCCCTTTTCAGAATCCTATCACGAAACACTCTTATGTTTTTTTTTTTTTTTTTTTTTGCGGCGGGAGATAATCGTGAACATGAGTGATTATCTTAAGAAATCGCCGCCAATTTCTTCAGTTCAAGTCAACACGCCGTTTTCATGAGAAAATGTGGAATTGAAGGACAATTTAGTGGAGGGAAAAGGCGCTTGGGACAACCCGAAGCAGAATAATATATTATATATCAGGTCATTTACATTGCTAGGGTCTCACGGCAACTTCCCACATCGTCATTTGGGCGACATTTCAGCTGAGCCAAAAAACCATCTGTCAATGACTATGTTTACTGAGTACCTACCTAATTAAGTAAAATAAATCGTGATTTTTAGTGTTAGATACCTAACATAGGTACCTAACTTATACTTAGTTAGATCGATCCGCCGGGGAAGACGCTTTGAATGGTATGCATAACTCATTTTGGCCAAAAGTGACGATGTGGGGTATTGCCGTGAGAGCGTCGATTGACTAGGTATCTTTGAGTTTTCCGTTTTATGGACTCAATTAGTAATCGAATTTTCGCATTTCCGTTGTATCGTAATAGTCTTGGATATAACGTACCAATCAATTTCAAGTTAGAGAGAAAGAAATTAAAGATTTAAAAGAATAAAGGAATGAAATAAAAAATCCACAGTCCTGCAGCATGGTTATAAGACTGAATTTTGGAAAAAATAACTGGTTTTATGTGAAATGTCTCCATTTTACGGGTTTTATACAAATGTTGACTCCTTTTCGCCGAGTAACACCTCAGTTAATCGATTTTTCAACGTCGAACATGATGGCGAAGTCAGAATTGCGATGTCTCATTCCGTTATCAGATTAGAGCAGATGAACCGTGAAGAACATCTCAAGTAACAACTACTTCTCTTCACCTTCGAAGTGCTCCTGACGCTATACCTACCTGGCTCTATCTTGAATTTGAAATTACCCATTTCCAATCATTGCTGCATGTTTACTGATAATTTCCCAGACGGGTGACATCTGCGTGCTCCATAACGGCAGATGGATATTAAACTAACGCCTAGTAGAACTCTCGTTCGGTTTGCACTAATGTCAACTGTTTACTTATCTCAACCTTCTTTCAGTTTACACGTAGAGATAATCTCTCAATCTCTGAACCCATTACTTTCGCCTATTAATTAACCCAGCCTGCCTGTTAACAAGTCAGTGTACTACACCACGTTGATACCTCTCCCGCGTCTTCAAGAGCCTTGAACAATAATGGGCGTACGCTTTGAGACACATCAACGTGTAATAAATTAAAAGTCGACGCCAGTGATTAATAAGTGACTCCAACGACCACGCGTTGCACAGGTTACCTATAGACGTGAAATAGAATTTTCGACTCTTAGACGCTGATAATAGGGCGAGTGGAAGTTGCGTCAAAGCCCTTGCGCCATAGTGAAGGGCTCCATTTGCGGGAACTTCGTCCGCCTTATCGCTCCGTATACAACATAATTGGGAGGAAGACCAAAAAAAGGAGCGTGGACTGTCAAATCGTTCGTGGCGTGAGAAAACGAAACATTTCATTCTCCTTTCGGACGCAGGGGAGAGGCTTAAAACTTCCCCAAGGATTGGGGATTTGGTGAGCCCTGGGAAACGACAGCCTAAGTGGCTGATAAAGTTACGTTTACATTGAGAGATGTGCGATGGCATCTGTATCACAGCAATCCTCCCTCGACCTTCTACTTACCACAAAAATTTTCACAGCTATTAGGTATACAATTCATTTATTTTTTTACATTTATTTATTTAATTGGCAACGGCATAGAAACCTTAGAGCCATCGGTTTACCTAACCCTTAAAGCCCGGCAGTATCATTTTAGATACCTCTACTTTAACGATTTTTCAGGGTAAGGATATACGATTTTGTCGTTTTTTCCACATTCCTCGTGTCGAGTTGGTGTCTAATCAGCCTTGTTATTTTTTTCGTTGAGCTGGAGTGACGAAAACACAAAAACGTAGTTACGCGGCAAGTAGTTGTCAGCTCCATCCACAAAGGTAAACGTCGCGGCAGAAGGGCCGATTAATCGAATAATTGGACGAAAAATCAAATCGATCAGAATTAATCGATCCTACTCAAGAGTTACAAACGATTGATCGTTGATCGATGAAAAATAAACCAAAATTAATAGCCCAACTTTACCTGCATGCTGATATCTCCAGCACAGGATCCAGGGAGTTTGGGTGAAACCCACCTATTTTCTAGTAATCTACCATCTTCAGTATTTACCCTGTGCGTATTGGTATGGGCACAACCTGTAGCATCACCAAGTATAATAATATAATTAGAATATTATATTATTATAATGTTCTGGGCTGGAGTAGGTGCCGAATCGCCTTGTCGTCTTTTGGGGCCCATATCAGTCCCAATTACACGCAAAACAGTTTTCTTAAACACCGCTGTCACCATGTAGCATCACCAATTAAGTAAGTACCATCTGTTAGTTACCAGTCAACGTATATCTAAATATATCAACGTATATCAACGTATATCTAAATAACCAACGTAGTGACACACTACCCACAACCTATCATCGTTGCTGAACGCTAAGTACTGGTTTAATCTGAGTCTTTATGTCAGATCTATGTAGGTACCTGTTGAATCTATTTCTTTGTCTGTGATATTATACCTCATCCCATGTTTAGTGGTACTGTTAAGTAGGGAGATCTACTTACCATACTATAATCCCGTAGGTATGGTACCTACAGGTGTGGCCAGAGCGCAAAGTTTTGTACACAACTCAGGGCAGTGGAGAACGAGTGACAACAATGACGTATCTTAGTTTGATTGTAAGTTCTTCTAAATCATGTAATTTGTACGATCAATTGATATGGAAACGAATAAAATTTGCAACTAGGACCTGTTAGCGACTAAGAAAAAATACCGAAGCCGCAAGAAAGTTATCCAAGTTTGTCAAGATCAGGGCATCCTCCTGCTTTTAAAATTCCCGTCGAGTGGCTCCTCCTGCACTTTCTAACCTCTTGTTTTGTGGCCGATCCTGGAATTTGTAAAACCTTCCGAGAGGAACTCGCATTGTGTAACGAGCAACATCCTGTAATCCCAAGGCAAAGATGGTTTTCACTTCCCTTCAAAACGGACGGGACCGGACAAAAAAAAAAGTATTTCACCGGAGTTTACCGGAACCGCCCACTACAGCAGCGCATCTGGCCGAAGGCGGTTGTCTGTTTAAAATTCGGTGATTTTCTCGACTATGAGTAAACGAGGATATGATGGTGCTCCTCTTTTGGAATGTTCGGTGTTCTTGATTGATTGTAACATTATGAATTGAGCTGGACGGCCACTGCGTTGCGTAGGATGAAGTATCATCAGGCTGTACTGGTAATTACCAAGAAAGGAAAAATATCTGGTCCAGTCGGTATGTACGGATCTGTGTATACACAACATGATCGTGAATCAAACGATTGAAGTAGTTCAGGCCAATGTTCATGGCCAAAGGAACAGATGTTTGGAATATTACATGGTTTTTGTGATGTAGATGTTTTTGTTCGGAGATACCTACTTTTCGTGCTACGGAATGAAGGTAATTTCGAATGTTATTTGGTAGGTACTTCATTTATAGAAAAATGCTGTCGTAGGTAGGTGGCATTAAAAACCCCAGAATTATATCGGTACATTTTATTTGTGATACATTCTTCAATTTGTGCACAAAGAAGATAATAAACCAGTGTGTCAAGAATTTGCAGAGTTTCTTCGTCTGCTGTGATAAAATTCTTCTCCAAACAGTTGAGCTGTAATCATAGTTTAAGGATGTACTTCGAATATTCAATTGGTCTGGATTATTACAAGCAATGTGCGCCATGTTGCGCTTTCCTTCCGGCGCCATCACACCGAAGGTCCATAAACTATCTGTAGCCTTCTCTCTCGACCGTAACGACGGCCAGACCTCGACTTTAGCATACTAATGCCCTCCCACTAATCCATGTTAATATGCATTATCGCATGTGCCGCTCATGTTCATCGCCCTCCAACGCCTACAGCCAAAAGCCAACAGCGAGTCAATGGACGGCCCTTTACCGCGCACTTATCGCTCACCACCTCTTGTCCATATTGGAAAGGCGGAGATAACGCTGCGAATTATTTAGCTGCGGAAAATCGTGTTCAAGTTGTTAATGAGGAGACGTTGTAGTTTGCTTATTGTTCAGGAGGTACGCCCTAAATGTTCCAAGAGGCCGAATATTGTATCAGATAAAGGGTTAAAAAAATCCACAGTCATGCAGCATGGCATTAAGAGCAAATTTTTGAAGAAATAACTGGTTTTATGTCAAATGTTTTGCATTGAGGAACATGATCTCCATGAAGAACATCTCAAGTGTCAACCACGTTTCTTCATCTTCAATGTGATCCAGTTTGAGAACGGAATAAGATATCGCAATTCTTATTTCACCTTCGTGTTCAGCATAGAAAAAACCTTTGAAATGAGGTTTCACTTTTCAGAATGTTGCAATTTGGGAATTTATGGGTAATTTTTCCCCCCTAAAAATCCCCCAACCCCCCCTTAGAGTGGCCCGATTCTGCCCATCTACGAACTTAGCCTTTCCATTGCCAAGACGAATTTTTTGTGCAAATTTGAGCTTAAAGCTACATTTCCTTCGAAAAAAATAGAAATATTTCCTCTTATTTTTTCACAATACTAGCACGATTTCACAATCCTGGAATTTGAATTTTTTTAAATTCTGTATCTTGAAAACTGGGCATTTCTATTATGGGATTTTTTGGGAATTCACTCTTAGACAGGTAAGGGTGAAGATACGCGAAAAAAATGGAAAAATCTAATGAAAATTTCACGAAAACTGTGGGAACAAAAAAGCAGTCCAAGCAGAGAATGACCCGGGCATGATGACACTGGGAAAGGAGTTGTATCGAAACGAGTACCGACCCTTAGTTGGTACAGTACTTACTGCTCGTACACTTCACTTCCACGTCGAGGGAAAAATCGGAAACCACTAGGTCTTTTTTGGCCTCACCAACCGATCATCCTTTTCCGAAATACACCTTCTTCGGGCAATCAACTCCTTCGATACCGTGAAATGGTGAAATTCCCAGCCCCCATCTTCACCGCTCAGGACGCAACCCATTCAGTCTCTCTTCACGTAAGGACCAAACATTTGATTTACGGCAGATGCGAAGGAGCCTTCAAAGAGCCATGAGTGTTGGTAGAAAGTTTTGGCATCGCAACCTTCCGTCTCACAGTGTTTGCATTTACTATTATTTTCTCCTTCTTTTGGAGACAAACTTTCTTTTAATCACACCCATCAACCGCTGGGATTACCTAACGTATCTAAACGGAAAAAAGTTCCTTATGGCATCACTTGAGACGAACTAAAAGAATTTCTTAAACTCGTTTCATAACAGTGTTTACATTGGTAATTGCGTTCTACCAGTGAACTATCGTAAACAGCTTCTTTATGTATTGGATGTTACGAGTGTGTGACATAAGTTCCACGCGAAAAACTGCCGGATTTCAAACAGGAAAACTATGTGTTCACGTTGAGCCAGGGGAGCGAACAGCCCAACCCTAAATTAACACGGTGCTAATTTCATGGGAAAGGCATTACAATCATAGTTATGACCAATGACTGGATAATGTTGTGCAAACTAGGAATAAACATAAATAACAAAAGCACAGATAAGATTTCCTAGCTTATTAGTGGTAACCAGCGATCCTCCAGAGTTTGATTCGGAGTTGCTAGACTTTTGCTCGACTTTTGAAATTTCCAACATGGCGGTCAAATTGTGAGAAAACGGTAGAATCGCAGTTGTCTCCAACATTGCCATGTTGATTCGAGGTGGAGAAAAATTATAATAATTATTATTGAATTGAATGCAGATTCCGAACCGTATTAAAGTCCTCTAGGAGGGACTTTCGCTCAATTTTCAAAATTTTGAACAAGTAGATTAGCCGTTTCCTACGACTTTGTCCAGTTGGTTCGGGATGAAAATGTTATAATAATTTGACTGAAGCGTTTTTGGATTCCGAACCGTATTGAACGAACTCACAAGGTGTTTTTTATTGACTAGGACATCTCGAAGCTTGATGTGTAGAAGAATGTTTCTGGCGTAGCGGTTCGCTTCAACGCCACGAAAATGGCAGTTGAGCGGTGCAGTCACACAATTGCTCTCCATGACATGTGTCCAACACGTTGTGTCCAAACTGGTAAGAGGACTTTACTATCAAAATCCCGTGAATATTTGGAGAACTAGAGTCCGTATAAAGAGATGTCGGGATCAACAGCCACAAGACGACAGTTTCCACAGACTGATCGTATCAGAACCCACTCGACGAGACTGAGAACGTCTGTCCACCTTGTGATACGAAGATGATCATTTATTCGTCACGAAGTTGAATACACTATTCACTTCGTAACAAACAGTGGGTATCAAAGTATTCAGAACACTCTCACCATAACAACTCAAGCCAACTCCCATAGGCCTAAACCGGGCTTAAACCAACCATAACGACCTATCCTAAGTTCATGGTAAACTGCCTTCTACGGTCGAAAGAGGGAGACCCCAAAACGACTAATATAGTAGGAGCGGCAACCTTTTAAACTCCCTTCCCACTCTTCCTTCGGCGGTTTCCTGCAGGACAAATGCAGTTTCCAGAGTTGCCCAGCTTCAGACCGCAAAGGGGTGGATTTATTGAGCAAGCTCCTCTCTCCCCTTTTGCTGGTCTTCGTCCATCTGCCCTTCTCCCTTGAAGAAAACAACCCTCTCGGTTAGGGAAACGGAAAGTGTTGCAAAAACAACTTATCCCAGGGTTTGCCAGACGGGAGCTCGAGGGACCCTCCGGGCTCAAGACTAATCGTCCGGGCTCGGAGTAGTTTTTTGAGTGATAGCCCCCTCATCCCCTAATTTGTGTTGAAAGTTGAGCATTTTTTTCCCTCTTTTGACTTCCCGGGCATCCGTGTTTTATTCATTTGAACAAAGCTGTTTGTTTTGTCTCTGTTTTTGGCAATTTTAGTACTTTGATCCACTTGACCAACGCTATGTAACGAGATACGTGTTAAATCACGTCCACAATAAGGAGATAAAATCACCCAAAACCGGAGCTAGGATAATCCTTGCTCCGATCTACCCACATCCATAGTCAGATCCAAAAAAGATGGTGATGTGGCTGGTACCTTCAGTCTATTTGTAACATCCACGTTCTCGATCACTTGTTTTTTTATTTTATTTTCTCCTTCCTTGTGTAAAAACTTTCTAGGAAAAGATTTAATCTTACCAGTTGTCTCTATCAGGTCTCTATCCCATAAAACCATAGTGACACCAAAGCCATGCAGCTCTGTGAAACCTTCCACATCTCTCTCAATGCCCCAACTGAGGCTTCAAACCTGTCATTCATCGCAGTTTTAGTGTCCACAAGATTTGAAGGACCGAATCTACCAGAGCTATGAATCATTATTCCTTCAATTACAGGTATCATACCATCAACCATTTAAGAGAAATGAATTATAAATTGAGGATTGCATCGGTTTACTGTCATTGAACCGCCGTCAGACGCCTCAATTTGAACAATTCCAACTGTCTGCGCAAGGGAGCGTATCCATTGAGCTGCCGGTTTGCGCAGCCACAGATTTATGTCCGTCGAAGTTTCCAATTCGTCCAAACAAAGAGCAACTGTTCGCGAACGTTCCGAAAGTCTTGGAGCCGCTGTCGTTAGGGAAATCGGGTCGTTTGAACGGCAACGAGGAGTACGTCGTTTCTTCAGCGACCCCTGGGAACGTGAGCTGCCCAGGGTGGCATTGGACGTTCACAGCAACGTAGAGGATTCCATTGGGCATGAGAGCGCTCGTTAGGTTTTTCCAGTCGAAATTTCCATTTACCTGCGTTGATAAAACAGGTGATAAACGACTGTAAATTTTGAAACACTCACAACATTACAACATTATCGAATCGTGAGCGATATTCACGGTTTTTCCAACTATGTGTTAAATCGGAAGTGTCGTAATCTGTTGGAATGATGAGGTGTTAAAATAGACTATGCTAAACTCCGTAGGTAAATAGCATGGCCTGATTGTTGATAACAGGTGCGAGGAAGAAGGTACCTGTGGACAAAACTTGTATAACAACAACAACCTCATGGACCGACTTGGAATAAGTAGGTAATAATAATTATTATAAGAGGACCTGTCCGCCATTTCGCATTGAAAACACACATTTACCTGGTCTCGATTCGGCGTTAACAGACCTTCAGACACTGCTACCCTTAACATTAAACCGTATCATCGATAAGAGTCGAGTTTCCCTACATTTACCACGTAGGGAAACTCTGCAAATTCTTGACACAACGGTTTATTATCTTCTTTGTACAGATCTGTCACTAAATGGTGGATTCATTATTATTACGAATTACCATTAATTATAATGATGGGGAGATGTCGAGGGTTGGTCAAATGAGAGATTTTTCATGTGCCAACGTTTCGAAGAATTTATTTCTCCATCATCAGGGCCTAAAATCAGTTTCACAATGTAGAATTAACAGAAGAATAATAATGAATATCCAGAAGGTGGTTGTAGTAAAGTATCATTATATGATACATTAAATAATACATAAATAATAATATTGTTATATAATATATTATATAGTACACTATTATTATAAATTATTATAAATAATATTATTATTTACCTATTGTCTATCAGTCATGAGCTAATCCCCACTATACAGGGTGTATAAGTCTCGACTCGACAAATTTCAGGGATCGATTCTACGACTAATTTGCAACAAAAAGTGTCTCTTAGCAATTTTTTTTAACCCCGTCAAAAACCCTCTTATTGAATTTTAAGATTTTTTTCGTGTTTTCAACCTTGCAGCACTAAAATGGCCATAACTCCCTTGATTTGATAAGTAGATTAATATCTGAGATCACCGTTGGAAAGACCGCTAAATGTCCTATCTCTCTGATGCTAAAACATGAATTTTTGAGCAGTTCCAACAGCTACAAAATGAGGTCAAAGTCAAAATTTTGAGAAGTTTCCAAAATTTCACTTTTTTAAATCCGTTGTTTGACTTTTTTTAACGGTGTGTTTATCAATCCCCACTTACAGGAAAACTTTCTTAGGATCTCAGCTTTCTAACGGTATAGACAAACTAATTTTATCACGATTATTAGAGGAGAAAATTACGTTTGAATGCAAAAAAACGTGGGTTTTCCCATCAAATCGACGAAAAACTAGTTAGTGGGAGGAGGAGTGGGCAGTTTGTGATGACGGGCGGGAAGGGCTGCGGGGGTTGTCTTTAACTCCTAAAGGAGGGGTAAGGGTTGTTTGTAACATTCAACGGTAGCGGGAGGACGGGGGCGGAAGGATGGAGGAGTGTAGACCGTGGCGAAGGAGGGTGGAAGAAGAAGTGAGTAGTTACCCCCCCCCTCACCAAGCTTGGAATCTCATTACCTGCTTGAGACCTCACTATCTGCTTGAGATCTCGTGACTGGCTTGAGAACTCGTTGCTGGCTTGAGATCTCATTATCGGTTTGAGATACCTACAGTTACCGGCTAGAGATCTCACAACTTGAGGTCTCCTTACCAGCTTCAAATCTCATTATCCGCTTGAAATCGCGTTGTCCTCCCCCCTCCTCCTTACCCACCTCTCTCCTTCCACTATCCTCCACAATTGAGAACAGCTTTGATTAAGATAAAACTCTGCAAATTCTTGACACAACGGTTTATCATCTTCTTTGTGCAGATCACCCTTCTGTCTAGATCACTAAATTAATAGATTAATTATTACTATGAATGATGATTAATTATTAAGTTATTAATTATTAAATTATTATTATTGTGGGGTTGGTGCGAACCTGTAAACCACATTTCGTAATTTTAGCTCAACGCTAACTGGGCAAAGTGTCGTGGACGGCGTACGGACGGATTTTGGTTTAATCGATTTTCTGAATATACGATTCTTGAAACGTAAACCGACAAAAGTTGAGGGAGGGGGGGTGTTAAACAATTTTTTTCTTTGATCGATTCCAATGGTTCATTATCGAATATAATAAACCAAACAACGGTTTATTATCTTCTTTGTACAGATTACCCTTCTGTCTAGATCACTAAATGGTAGATTGATTATTATTATTTAAAGTACGCCAATTTTGTATTTATATTAGGTATGTATGGATGGGGGTACCCCTGGGTTCAAAAAACGTTAACTTTTCACATCCCCTTCAAAATCCACAGCTTTTATTTGAACCCATAGATTATAATCGGAATATCTAGACCCCACCCCTGCGAGGTACCCCCTCATTCCCCCACTGGTAGGTCCCCCTGTAATCGAAAAACATTAATTTCGATATCTCAAAACCATGTACTTTTCGAATCAGCTGGGCCAGTGTGAAAATTGACCCGACAGGTTACCGCATGATTCACCCTCACGTTGACCGCTTGATGTAAGTTTTATCGTCGTCTAAACACGGATTTAGCTCCCACGGATGATGCAGAAGTAAGTGAAGGCGAATATCATGACGAAGAAGAAGTAGAATAGCCCACTGAAAATATCCCCATAATACTTGGTATTCATTGATCATGTCAAATGTTTCTGCTGCATTTTCATGACCAAATTGGGCCGTTTTTTCACTCACCCCATTTTGTCACTGATCGCACCAATAACGAGTTAGCTCCAGTGAATTTAAAACTTCAAAATTCAATAACTAAGGAAAGGTTAACAGGAAAGGTTAGTTACTACCTTTCCAAGAACCGGCTCGATTCTATCAGGGCGAACCAATTATTATTTTTTTTTTTTTAATTTATATCAGTATGTCATGTTTGATGTTTTTCCAAAAGTTTTTTCTCATTCCTCAAAATTGCGAAAATGGACTTGCTACAGGCCCTTCAATTCTCAGGATCCCACCTGCTCATCACGGGAGTTAAGTTATCACTACTGTATGATCATACAATTTTGTTTTAAGCCGCAATTGCCCTCTAGATGTGGAATTTGTGCAATTGTTGCTAAATTTCGTGTGATTACCGAGTAGTTTCGGAGAACGGTCCTTTGGATAGCGTGCGCTTCTTCCTTTTCCGAGTTTTTATAGCACTCGAGCTCTTGCACTCGAAGCCACAACCCATTTTCGTCAGGCCTTATCTCGTACGAGCCTCTCCCTTCTACGACTCCAATTTCGTTCAAGTTTATGTACATCTACAAAAATCCGTAAGACTCTTGAACAATTTTTAAAAGCGCATTTACATTTTTTTCAACTTAACGCAGGAAACGCATAAGGGAACAGTACTTGTAGCGGACAACGTGAAGAACATGTTGCAGAAGTTGAGTTGAGTTGGGCTCTGTATTATTTTTGTAATGTCCAAAATGTGAGTTCTAAGGAATTTCCACCAAAAATCTTGTAATAGCTCGTTGGATAATATCACGTCTCTCATTCAATGTATGATTAAATCATACAATGGTTAAATCAAATTTTGTCCATTAACGCCCACGAGATGATATTCAACTGTATCTTGAGTTGGGTACAGGGGAACTCTGCGAGTGTTTAAGGTGGTCACTGAATTGCATTAACTCGTTGATTAAAAATTCTTCAGTATGACTTATTGTCATGTTTATTTGGACCTCTTCCCCACAGAAAAAGACCGAAGGAGCTCAATATATTGCGAAATAAAGTGAATTGTCAATAACCCGAAGAAACAATTACTCAGGCAATACCACGATGTGCGTCAAGGAACTTCTTTTACAGCAGCTTCAAAAGAGGAACAAATGGATGATTTCCTCCATTATTAACCAGATTATTTCAGCTGAGCTATTTTTGAACGGAATGATAGTGGGACTCAATTCCATTCTTACTACGGACGACGAAGAAACTTTTAAAGTTGACTACTAATGGTTAAAGTGGACCTCCTATTTCACCTTCTTTGAAATAATTAACTTCTGTGATATTAGCGCCTTGACTCGATTGTTCCATGTCTGAATGCTCCTCGATAATGCACCTCATTTTGATTAATTTTCCCTCATTATCCGTTCATAGGTCCACTTGGAAATAAACTGTGCACTACTGGTGCATTCCAATTCTTTGGCTTTGAATTGACTTGATTACCTCAAATTCGAGCAATATTGTTCTTTACTTCAGTTGAAATCGTTGAATAAGACCAGAAGAACATTAAAAACCCCTACGGAATAGATTCAATACCCAGACATCTTCAAATGAAACCTGTAAACCCTCAAGAGTTTGTTTAAGATGTCCACTACAGGTGCTTCTCCCTTTACATTCTCCCTTCACGTTAATACGTTGTTAGGATCGAATAAAAATTTGAAATTCATGTTTGCAACTGTGTTATGGAACTTACAATGAGGACATTGGGGTGCACAGAGACTCTCGTTTCCAATATTCTATTCCCTTCGTCTTCTTGTTGAGATTCTTCGAATTTTATCGCGCTCAGGTTACCTCGTTTCATTATAGAAGTATTTGCGTTGAGGAAAGATCCACTTTGATATCCTTGAACAAAAGTTGGTTTTGAATTACTTGAATTTAGTCTACAGTACAGCCAAATTACCTACAAGGAAATTTCGAGGTTAGGTCCACCTGTGTTGGTAGTGTCGTGGTGGTTGGCTATGAGGTTTTCCAGAGCGTTGAACGTCTGTCGAGGCCCATCCAAATCTTGCCGAGTGTCGAAGTCGCAAACTTTCTTTATTTGAATAGTAACCATTTTAATTCGACACTTCAAATGTTCGCCGTCCTGATTCGCCTGATCTTGGAGCGTGTTGTGACGTGTTTGGTGGTGTGTATTTTGTTCTGTAATTGGTAGGATATCGAATTATCACTGGAGATAAGGAGGTCTGTTGTTGAATAGCCAAGTAACAACTGTTTACCAACAATGTTAATCACTGTAGTGGTCACACCTGTAGAAAGTTAGGTATGTGATTGACGACTTTGAATCAAATTTGGTTTGAGTCAAAATTAAGGGCGGTCTTCATAGTCGTGACTCGAGGTGGAGGTCGATCTCAAGGAGGCCTGCTCTCTTCAAGTCCTTGAGTGGAGGACTGGCTCGAGGAAGATGTATACTATAGGCCTAGTCCTCCTCAAGCTATTCATAATCGCAATGACCCAAGGGCCTGATCCAAGGACGCTATTCATAGACGATTTGGAGGTCGAGTCATGGAAGTTTAGAAGGTTAGTGTTGGGGTACCTCGAGTGACGATTCTCATAACCTAAATACCAGTCTGTCATCGACCTATTTGTTGCATTATCCTTGACAACCGAAACAATATTTTGGATAAAATAGATTTGGTAATGATCAATATTTCAATAATTGATTCAGTTATTTTTTTCATCATCAGTAATCATGAAATCAAGTGTTTCTATCATTAGGTAGTTGATATAATTAATAGTTATTTATAAAAAAGAAACTGTATAAAATAGAAAAACACAAAAACACTGTTTCACTCCATTTTCCCAATAAAAGTTTGGTTTATGTTTCTTAATAGCAATTTTTAATTAAAATTGCTCACTTTCAGCTAAGTACCTCTCTCCTAATCTGCCGAATGCGGAGTTTGGCCTCCAAGCGCTAAAATCGGTGGTGTTATATCGCAGGGCTGCCAATTCTTCCTCGAGTCGAGGAGAGAGTTAAGGGCGGCCTCCAAATATGTTCCGTGTGTCCAATAGCACCACTCATCTTTGAGTGGAGGAAAGACTTTGAAACCCGGCCTAAATGTAGAACCACTTCATTTTGAAAATAGGGCGCTACTGGGTTTCTGAAAAAGGAGAGAGTAATGGCTTCAATCCAGTTATTGGATAAACAAGTTAAGGAGACAGTAATGATAAGAACGGGAAAAAAATGGGTTCCCAGGTGGGAATTGAACCTAACAAATCGACTATGCATTAGGACCGTCACAGCTCTGGGCTTTCTCCATCAAGGACCTGCGTGGAGACGGGGATGGTCCCAGAAATGTAGATTCGATAGTCTTAACTTATTTGTTATCTCCAGGCAGTCCTAGTCAAGGATTCGTTTTTGTAAATGAACCTGTATTACGACGAATTAACTATAATTCTGAGATTTTATAAATAATATTGTTATTGACGATGCTACATACTGATCGTATCTACAGCAATGAATAAATGAATCTGAATCTGATTGTAAGGAGGACGAAGCCTTTGGACCTTGTTTCAATTCACAAAGGTGTTTTTGCACAAATTTCGTAGTTGATTCAGGTGCTAACTTGCGATGCAAAATCTGTAACAATAAATAGTTTGGGAAAATAAACCAAAAGGCCCGTTACGGCTTGGAGGACAATTTTATTTGTGCCGTTAATAATTAAGGGTATTACGAGTAATTATTATTCACTCGTTGGATTCGAAACCGATAATGACGCCGTTAGGTACCGTCGCTCCGCTCTCATCAAGTGCCATTTAAACGTTACGTGGCCACTTACACTTCTCATCGTTAATTCAAATAGGAGTTGCCTCGTTTGTATTCCGTCTCCTCATTCCATCGACATGACGCTATCTCGCCTCTCGAACCGGATTTCGAAAGAAAAAGCGGGTCCAGCGGGGGATCTCTTACCGTAATAAGGTGTCGTATTTGGAGCGAGAGCTTTTTTAGCTGTCAAGGTTAACGGCTTCGACGACCGTCCGAGGAATTCCCGGACGGTAAATAAACAGAAGCGTCCTTGAAAAAAAGGGAAAAGAGGGCAGATCGGGAATTGCCGTTTGAAGTCGTCTCATTAGCAAGTTAGATGACGTCCTTCGTGCCGTTTATTGCGAGCGAATTAGGCGTTTAGTCGTGTCAAACGGATTAGTGGCGTTATTAGGTACACAATATTTATGTGAACACTAGATATCGGGCCCGTCGCTGACGGGCAGAACTCGGGATGGATCCATCTTCCACCCTTACCTGTCGCTTTATGTATTATACCTCTTACCTTTACAAACCCTTATAATCTTCAATACCAAAAATAATATTCATATGTCTCACGGGAAGGAAGAATTTAAAATTTTTATAGTTTGGCTTCCCTATACCCCCCCCCCCCCCCCCTATGTCCTTCCCCGGTTAAATTTAACATTTAAATACGGGAGAAAAGTTCGATCCATTGAGCCGTTTTTGCGTGATTGAAGGACAAACAAACAGACTTTGTAGACAAACAGACAGACACCAAATTCAAAATCAGCACGGTTTGACTCCATTTCACGCGAAACGAATAACTGTAGTGAAATTTTTCGCAAAGACCCAAGGAACACGAAAATCGTCTCTAAATCTAAATCATCTAAATCGTCTCTAAATTTAGTTATAACTACGAGTATATAATATTCCTATTATATAGGTGATACGTTAAGGTTTTAAATTTGAACTCTTTTTTCTAAATTTACTTTTTTAAATATTTTAAATACCACTTCTACGACGTTTATGGTAAAACCGAGTTGTAGCGCTCTTTGGAAAATCATCAACATTACGTTGGATTCGTGATGTTCGTGGAGTGGGGGAAAGGGAGGGGAGTCGTGAAGGTTTCATTCTACTCGATTATGTACGGGTCGGTTGGGGGGGGGGGGGGTGTTGATTACGGGTCCACTCCCTCCCCCTCATCAACCACCCACACCTGCCAACCGCTTCCTCCCCCTCACCCACAATTTAAATTTAAGTAGTGTTGCGTCGAGGGGTGGAGAGGGGGGGAGGGAGAGCGTAATGATTAAGAGACAACTCCCCCCTCCCCCTCATCAAGCACCCACACCTGCCAACCGCTTCCTCCCCCTCACCCAAATTCTCATTCACCCACAATTTAAATTTAAGTAGCTGCGTCGAGGGGTGGAGAGGGGGAGAGAGCGTAATGATTAAGAGACAACTCCCCCCTCCCCCTCATCAACCACCCACACCTGCCCGCTTCTGGACAACCAAATGGAGAATCAGACTAAATGAGGCAAAATCAGTGCACGTTGACTTCACTAATAAGAAATGCAACTATGTGCCTGCTTACCTCAATGACCAGGCAATACCACATGCTAACCAAGCAAAATATCTTGGAATGACACTTGATGTCTAACTGAGATGGAAACTAAATGCTTGCATACGAGTCTGCAACACATTGGGACATTTTATGTCTTTGCAGAAACTTATATGAAGCTTGCATTCGTGTTGACAATATAAATTATTGAGAATGATCACCTGTGTGTAAACAATTATTTAAACAATCACGCTCATACCGCAGCTTGTCGGCCACGCACTCCGCAGTGGTTAACGTAATATGGTTAGGTAAATCGAGAGCTATCCAACGAGTGGTGAACGATTTTTGTACGATGATAAAGTTCCGTAGCAACGAATCGGTTGTAAGCGAAAATCATCAGAAACCCGCGTTACATTTCTCCGTTGCATGTCCCGCGTTACATTTTCGAGTTTATGTAGCAAAGTAAAGACATAAAATGTCAAAAACCTGCCCGCTTCCCTTTTCTCACCCACAATTTAAATTTAAGTAGTTGCGTCGAGGGGGTGGAGAGGGGGAGAGAGAGCGTAATGATTAAGAGACAACTCCCCCCTCCCCCTCATCAACCACCCACACACTTTCTACACAGAAGGGTGATCTGCACAAAGAAGATGATAAACCGGTGTGTCAAGAATTTACAGAGTTTTTCATTTCCTCACATTTTCAACACCTCTCCCTCCTATCGTTGTTGCGTGCATGTTCAGGTTCGTCTTGAAGTAGGGGGAATTTGAACGTACATGTAAGGATTTGTAGCTGTGTTGACTTCGTTTTGTTGGTCCAACTTCAAGTTGAAATCGATCAAATTTAAAGGACCGGGAGCTTAAAATTAAGATAATTGCGTCTCGTCGATCTATGTAGGTGCCTGTAGAAAGGTGGTAATATTGATTCGGGCATTGATTCGTACCTCGTTTTTTCCAGTGCGTACTTTACACTTGGGAACGGGCTGCCGAAACCATTCAACGTTTTCTTTCCATTTCGTCGGTACGTGTTATGATTCAGAGAACGTCGCCTGCAAATCAGTCGAGGCCAAGTTGCTAAAAGCTGTTTCCAAACCGTTCCGCATCCTCTCAAGTGGGTTCCCATGAAACGCGTTCCACCTTTTCCGCTTCTATTGTGATCTATTGAAAAATCTCTTGGATAAAAGGAATCTTCTACTTCTCGACAAGTTTTCTTCTTCTTCTCAAATGGAGCATACGTTCATTCATAACTGCTAGTTGGTGTAACCGGTCGGCGCTGCGGCGTTTGTTTTACGTAACGACCGCTTATATTTAGCCATTTTCAAAGTGAATAGCTTCTCATTGGGGCGTATTATGCACTTGAGGAGAGCAAATAACGACTATAATCCAGTTCGTATTGGTCGTATCCAGGGGCGTCACCTGGGGGAGGGGAGGGGCATGTATGATGGGGGGGGGGGTATTGGGAGGGGTAGGGAGTATTAGGCGTATGTTGGCTACTAATTAATATTAATTTGTATTATTTGATATCCCTAAAATTTTACACTACGCTACCACAATGGTTTGTAGAGTTTATTGGATTTGAGACATTTCTTATTCAAGATTTTTGGAGTAGGTTGTACAATGTTTTGCTGTAATACAAGATTGCTGCCTAACTCATTTTACGGTAAAAATGTCGATTTTGCGAAATATTTCACTTGTCGATTTTTAGTAAAAATTTTTTACTGGAAGATCCACGGTTTTTGGCACGGGAACGAGGATTTTACACCATGGGTCCACTGTAAACCATATTTTGATCATACCTTTGGACATCTGAGCTTTTGGCCCAAGTTTTAGGGTTACAGTATGCAAGTAACCGGCGGATTCAGATAGCTTTCAAACTTTTGAAAACACTTTACATTTCCGAAATGTTCGAGACTTTCCTATTCGGGCTTATGAGCGAATTTTTGAACAAAATGTAGCTATTGTTCTGGGTCCAAACTTTTTAAAACTCGAATTTTCGAAAAACTTTCATACCAAAATCCGTTTCAGACCATCCTGAATCCACTGCCAAAAGACACCAAACATTATATATATATATATGACGATAACTCTCGATAGAATTGAGATAAAAAGTTCAAATTTGCACAAAAAATCTGTCTTGGCAATCGAAAGGCTAAGTTTGTAGATAGGAAGAATCGAGCCACTCTAAAGGGGAGTTTGGAGAGTTTTAGGGGGGGGAAAATTCCTCATAAATTCCCAAAATGCAACATTCTGACTACTGACACCTCACTTTAAATGTTTTGTTTATGCTGACCACGATGGTGAAATCAGAATTGCGATATCTTATTCCATTCTCAAACTGGAGCACTTTGAAGATAAAAGAAACGTGGTTGATACTTCAGATATTCTTCACGTTTTATTTGCTCTAATCTGATAACGGAATGAGATATCGAAATTCTGACTTCACCGTCGTGTTCACTGTTGACAAATCTATAAGCTGAGAGGGGTTTTGGTGAGTTAGAGGGGGGGGGGGGATGTTCACCCATAAATTCCAAAACTGGTACGGTCTGACAAGTGGCACTTCATTGTAAAGGTTTTTACTCGCTGAATACGATCGTGAAGTCAGAATTGCGATATCTTATTTCGTTCTCAAACTTGAGTACTTTGAAGAAACGTGGTTGAATAGGTACTTGAGATGTTCTTCATGGACATCATGTTCTTTAATGGAGACATTTTACATGAAACCAATTATTTCTTCGAAAATTCGCTCTTATAGCCATGCTGCATGACTGATTTTTTATTTATTTTACTGGTCTACTTACTACCTGTATATTTTAATATGAATCCAAATGTTGTGGTGGAAGAGTGATGCAGAGGAGAACGTGGTTGATACTTGAGATGTTCTTCATGGACATCATGGAGACATTTTACATAAAACCAATAATTCTTCGAAAATTCGCTCTAATAGCCATGTTGCATGACTGTGGATTTTTCTTATTTTACTGGACTACTTACTACCTGTATATTTCAATATGAATCCAAATGTTGTGGTGGAAGAGTGATCCAGAGGAGAACGTGATTGACTTCATGCCACTGGAGAACTGGTGGCTGACGCATATACGATATAATATGAGTTCGTGTTAGGTGGAGTAGACGCCTTCTTGATTGCACTAGAAATATGTGAATCAATCATGAAAGGGAGCGTGGATTTCAATCGACACAAATCAATTTTCGACGAGCATCAGAAAACATTGTGCCGCATCCGACAGACTGATCCTTAGCAAGACGGATTTCCAGAATCATTTCTCATCTTTCGGATTTCTCATTCATCACCGGCTGAAAACACTGTCGGGACTTTCTTGGAAGTTGTTTCACTCTTGAAGGAAGAAATCGTGCAGCTGATGTTACAGGGTTCCGCGGCCTGTTGGAGAATGAAGGCGAACTTGACGTGGGTGGGAAGGAATGATCTTATTCACACTTTCGTTGTACATTATCAGCGTCTGACGCCTCGCAATAGGTGACGAGGTTGCTGCGAGAGGGTGGTGCAAAGGTCAACACTTTCTCCACTGACAATCTGCCAGGTGCGCCACCGCGCCTCGCGCAGTAAGTAGGTTTTTATTGTTTGCAGCTTTCATATCCTGCGTCATCAACTAGCGCTCTACGAGAATCAACGGAAATGTATAGGAATGCGCACAACGATCCTTGAAACTTTTCATAACCCTAGGTCAGAGGGAAGGGGTTCAAAACGGATTTTGAAATTTTGAAAATTTCATATCTCGAAAAATTCAGATGGACCGGCATATTTAGAGAGAGTTTCTTCTTTAGAATTTTTCGAGACCATCCGGAGGTTTGTACGACTAGCCGTTCTTTCACAATGAAGGCTCAAAGGTGGAGCAGATCAAAAGTCATCAACATGATGGTGAATCATGCGGCAGCCTGTCGGGTCAATGTTCATACTGGCCCAGCTGATTCGAACAGCACATGGTTTTCAGATATCGAGTTAATTAATAATAATTGGTAGTAATGATTAATAATAAGTACCTAATAATGATTACAAATAATTTAGTAAATTAGTAATTTAGTGATTTATACAGTACGGTGATCTGCACAAAGAACATAGTCAAGCGTTGTGTCAAGAAATTGCAGAGTTTTAGATTTACAGAGACTATTGTATGTACTATATTCCTCAGTGACAAGGTAACTTTACAAACTTATTATTTCACTGTATTTGATCGGTATGTCTGCACGGTTTCCAAAACAAATTCAAGATTTTCCCAACCAAATTCGAAATTTTTCAAACCGAATTCAAAATTTACATTTTAATGAGCCGTAATGTTTGTAAGTACCATGATTTGAAATTTGGTTAGTGAGAATAAAGCAGAGAAATAAACCATAATATGTATTGCATATTTAGTAGAAAAGAATAATGGAGATGCTCTCCCGAGTGGATAAGATACAATAGTTGTTAGGCCCCAACAATTCAATGAATTAATACAACAACCCCTTACTTATCAAAACAACACTGCTTACAAAAAAGGTTAATGGAAGTCATTGCCAGCTTTAGCGTCAAGAAGCTTCATGGAGTCTTCATCATCATGTCCATGACGTGATTGGCACACAGTAGAGTATCTTGAATTTGATTTGGAAAATCTTTAATTTCGTTTGGAAAAACTCGAATTTGGTTTGGAAAATCTTAAATTAGACTTGGAAATGCTATAGCTATAGTTACCTACAAAGAAAATAATCAACCTACCCAGCCCCCAGGCTCTTTGTCAATGCCGTATTCAGAACGCGAAAAACGACGACGCGAAACACATGGCATACGTAATGCGTTAACATCATCAAGTTCAACGTCCTTCAGTAGCACGATGTTATCATGAAACCCAAAATGCACCAACGCAACGGGAGCCGTTCGTAATTTGACGGTTCACGGTTCTCCTATCCAAAAGGCAGATCCGTGTACACTCATTATGTTCGCGGTTTCGTCATTTCGATGCTGCGGACCTCACACTACTTTCTTGGGGTTTGTCGTTGTGCAACTTGTGGATTGGCTTTTGGAGCTTCCGTTATGGTTTTCTGTTATTATTTTCAAAGGTCCTTCCGAAGGAGGTTTTCAGTGCAAATCAGAACATGAAACGTACGCCCGACAAATACCACAAAATTTGTGAAATTTGGAAATTTAATTTCCAACAAATTCTTGCCTACAGAATGTGTACCAAAGTGTACCAAAGTTTTGAACAGGATGGAAGTTAGAACCGATAGTTGACAGTGGTTCGCTTCGCTCGCGTGAGAGATTCCTGTAGGTAGGAAAACGTACATTCATAATTATTAGTACAACACGTCGGAATGCTTGACAACAGGAGAGAAGTTATCTGTAACGTCACTAAGGAAACAAATTGTTGTCCAAAATTAAAATAAACAATTTGTGGAAGGCCACCTTTATTACCTAGGGGTATAAACAAACAGCCTACTTTCTATTCGCATACCTACCAAATATACACAAAAAATTTCATCAACACCGGTGAAGCACAACACTGTGACACGAGATTTGTATACATACAAATCTCGTGTATATATACAAATCTCGTGTCACAGTGTTGTGCTTCACCGGTTTTGATGAAATGTTTTGTGTATATTTGGTAGGTATGCGAATAGAAAGTAGGCTGTTTGTTTATACCCCTAGGTAATAAAGGTATATATACTCATATTAAATAATGGTTATATTTTAATGGGTGTTGGAATTTTTTTGTTATAACATAATCGCCTGCTGATGGAGATAAGGAGGAGTTTTTGATGACTGACGAAGACATCAACACCCCTCAATTCACACGTCGCTTTCCATAACAACCTGGGTAACGAGTTTTCCATTCTGAAGGGTCACCGAACACGATATTCGAAAAAGCGAAATCCCGAACAAATCGTCTTATACGAGGATCTGCGGTGGAAATCAACCTTCTCGGTTCTTTCGGGAGAATTTCCCTCCCCCATGTTTCCCGTTCGTTTTTCCGGGTTTCATATTCATGAAGCCACTTGACCTCTAAGCGTTTGGCTCACCCCCCACTCGCCGCACGCCATTCGCTTCGAAAGAGGATATTTCTCAAGGAGCGTGAAGCTGGCATAAATACACCTATCACGGCGAAGGGGTCTTTTTTGGCCACGAGGATAAGGAGGGAAGTGTAAGTATGGGGCATGGAATCGCCTTTTGAATAAAAACGGTTTTTTTCCTTCCCCTCCGGCATCAACAATCCCTTCGAAGGAGAAGAGAAATAAGGAGGAAAAAAGTGTTATGGAGGATGCAAATTATCCGGAAAATTCCTACTTTTTTCCCCTCCCTCTCCGAAGCCCTCGACAAGTTTTCTGACCGTGCGGACTCGTGTTTTTTCTTCCTTTAGGAACCCCAATCCTTCTTTCCGACGGACATCTAACGCCGCATCCCTTCGGACGTTACAATTATGCAGGACTCGCATTTGTCAGGATGTGGGTCTCGAGTCATTTCCTCTTGAGCGAAGGGGGGTCCTGGCGGTATCTTCACGAACGAGCGACTTCCCCCTGGTAAAGATGGGGTTAGGGCTTAACTTGTTAGATAAAGCACTTATACCTGTTGGTCACTTACAGTAAATCACTTTGAATGGTTTTGTCTGATCCTGCTCTATTCCTTTATTACCCTCCGTTTAGTGCGAGCGGCTGCGAGTCGTAATCGATTGTTAACCTCGTGTTCCTGCTATCCTAAGGTGTGTTACTCCAAATTTCCGCATTACCCATCATATCATATAGGTACATTGAAACCACTCATTAGGGTTCATCAATGAGTTATTTATTCGAGGGCGTATGTTTTGGGATTACCGATCCCCGTACTGATTGGACTAGTGACATCTCTTCACTATCAGACAAAACAGAACTTTCTTCGTACGTCGTGATTTGAAGAATGAAACCAATCCTTTCTTCTTTCCTGAATCAAAAGCCAATGAAGTTGGCTTGGCTGCATGAAATTGAAATATGGCCAAATAAGACCTAATCTAACTACTCCTTAGCCGGTAAGAAACAAAAACTTTCCTATCCATCAAAAACCAGAGAAGTTAGCAAGTGGCTGCAAGAAATTACGATATGGCAAATAAGACCAAATCTAACTATTTATTAGTCGGTAAGAAACTAAGACTTTCTTCTCCATGACAGTGCGCATGCGCACGTGCGCATACTAGTCGCCTTTTGGGACAAAGGCCTCACTCTAATGGATGCCATCATAGTCGAGGAATAGAAATGGAGACTTGGAAATAAGACAGGACACAAGGGGGCTACTTAACAAGTGTTTTCATCAAAGCTCGTCGCAATGTCTCCGGGTTACAACTGCTATCACACCAAAATTTGGTGTGATAGCAGTTGTAACCCGGAGACATATTTAATATATTCATAGGTCGGGTGCGTTTTGAAGGCTTTTTTTTTTTTTTTTTTTCCCTAACCGCATTGCGACGTCTCACACACTCCCAAAGACGACTCGGCCAGATGAAATCAGTAATTCGTGAGGGGTTTTACAACTCCCCGCAACAAAAGATCTCTTCAGTTTCCATATATAGGTAGTTCGTAAAGGACTCTCGGGCCCATAACCTGTGCAGGGAGGTCCCGCATCTCATCTCCTACTCCTCCGTCCTTTGCCCTGAGAGCCGACGATAAAGTCAAAACATTATCACCTCACTCCAAACTCTTCCCTATCTACCCTATCCCTTCTCGGTGCTGTTTTTGACTTTATCTGACATCTGGGTTCGTCTCTATCCCTAAGGCGATTGTGAAAACCGTCCTCCCTCATCCTGAGCTCCCTTTACACGATTAGATACTTGGTCAAACTAATCCCAGAGTTGCTGCATCGTCTTATCATGAATGAAATATACTAATATACTTACAGCGAATAATTCGTAACGCTCCAATACTATTATCGATTCACCAAATCACAGTAGATTTCCAATCACCACTAAATTACCACTAAGAAAATATCTGGGAAAAAAATTAAAAACGCCAATCAGTCTAGTTTCATCTACTTTTATTCTGTAAGTTATTTCAATTGAAATATCCGTTTTAACGTTACAGACGACTGAGCGTCACTTGATAGAAATCAACGTTTGAGGGCTCATTCGATTCATAATTTAATTAATTACCTTTAATTTTAGAATGGCAGTTTCGTCATTTTTTTCACAATTTTCTTCCTTTATCCGAATCGAACATAACAATTTTTCGACGTTTTTGAGTGTTTTAGGTCTTGCAGAAGGTTGATTCGTTCCCAAAACGAACCCCTCAACTCGATTCAAACTCAACCTTTTACGAGTTTTTGAGACGTTTTCGAGTCGAATTTCGGAAATTACGACGGGTGAATCCAACTCAATTTTCTTCCATCATCGGAATCGATTATAACAAGTTTATTACAGTGGCTGATAGAAGGAGACGATGGATTCATACTTGCATAAGTTTAAGATCGCCCACATTTTAATGAGATGTTCCAAACATTACATTGTACATAAAACCAGTTATTTCTTCAACAATTAGCTCTTATATTTTTTCCAAAATGTTATGGAAACTATTTTATAACCCTTGGAGTTCATTACGAGTTACAGATGTGTGCGTTCAATCGAGAAAGGCAGAAATCGACCTTATTCACATACAATAGGTGAAAAGCCGCGTTATAACGTACATTATTGTCGGAGTGTGAGCCCGATTGTAATCATCTTCACCAATCAACGGCCGGATCGAGGGAGGTGGTTCCCAACGGTAATCTTCATTCTCTCCGTATTAGCGCGCTGTGCGATCCCAAACGTAAGATTGATAATTAGTATGTCTTATCTGTTACGTCGCTAAATTTTTTTTCTTTCCATGAGCGTTTCGAAACATCGAACACTTCTTGTAGTTAATCACAGATGGAAGTTACGTCTAGACAATGGCCAGCCGTATCGTCCTGACTAATCGGGACATTTTCCTCGGTCCGTGTGCAGTAGGTACTGCGCAGTTTAATACAAACCTTCGATCCATCATAATTTGGCTTTTGCTGTCTTTTAACACTTTCAGCTATCACCTCTCATCATTGAATGGTCGCCATTTTATTTGGTTCTTCGAGTTGCACTTGGCAATTATTATTTCAGTTTTAATACCTCAGAGCGTAGTTTGAATAGCCATCTGATAGTGCTCATCGGGCGATTTGAAGCTCTGAGCAGGCTGGTAGGTTTGAAATTAGGGTCCAGTTCTCGGTATAGAGTATATGAATTGGAAGTATCTGCCTTTTCCCTGTAATGAAGTTGGACATTAATGAAGTTGGACATAATTCTGTCCACATCAGCTTTAAGAAGGGAGGCATCGAAAGAGATCAAGTTGTTCGAAATGCCATATTTTCAAACAAGGTCTCCCCACTGCTTAGCCCAAAAACACTCCCCTAGCAACGATCCTTGGTGAGCGAGAACTTGACATCTTTGCTACTTTCACTATGCAGTTCGAGTGCAGTTGTAGAGTGAACACCGAGAGTAAGTTCAATTCCGTCTCAAGGCATGCAATATAATTTGGGACTTGCATCGGGAGGCGGAAAAGTTTCTTAATGAGCAGCAACTGAACGCCATTAACACAGCCATACTCTCGAAAGCCCCAATCCTGGGCTGAATAACACAAAATGGCTCTGACAATGGCTTCAAAAACCTGCATCTTAGCAGTTAAAGCGATTCCAGGATTCCCAAATGCATCCCTCCACGCATAATTCATTGCATTTTTTGCTGATCCAGCCTTCAGCTTCAAGTGCTTCGAGAAAGAGTTCCGCGGAGTCAGCTTGACACCCAGGAAACAGTATCCATTGAGTATGGTCACAACATGATTACCGTACGTCCATAGAATGGGGGATATGGTTGGTGATATGTTCTACCTTAGAGTCTCATTGTGTAGGGTTTACGCGAGAATATTTGGCGACGAGTAGAATTGCATTCAATTGCAATTGTCTAAACCATTGTCTAAACAGAGAAAAAAGCTCTCGAAAAACCCTCGATTAATATCTTCACAGCAATTAGTTCACGAGATCGCCATTAAGTGAGTGATAGTTTTTGCCTTCGAAGACGGGGGCAGCCGGAAAAGCCAACTAATTCTCCAAGTTAAGCTGGAAGACCTATTACGGGAAGAGCGGCCGTACAAATTACTCTTCCAAGTAATTCGCGTTAGTTAATAAACATGCGACCCTCTCGAGGAGGGAAGGTCTAAATGAGAGGAGGTTATTCACTGTTGGGAGTCGGAAGAAAATTTCACCCTCAAGCGGGGTCGTTATTGGTTGGTTGGGTCGTGGCAGGGCGGGGATCCGACGCTTCGTAATGAATCTATAAATCATTCGAGTGAGAAAGCAGGTGCAGCTATGCAATTTGTAGCGGAAATTCGTCGTACCGAGATGGGATTTGTAGAATTTTCCCCGTTCCCTACCGACTGCGACAGGTAAACGCCACCGTCCGTGGGCATATTACCAACTACCCTCAGCATTTCGTCCCTTAAGATCCCACAAGGTCTAACTCAGTTTTTTTGGCAAACTGAGTTTGGAACAAATACTACTTATGCGAAATCTCTCGGTCCTTCTTTCTAGCTCAATGTTTTGGCCTTCATTGCAATGCAGGAAAAGGCTTCTTCAACGCAGAAAAGCCGCGATAACCATAGAAATTACTACAGTACGTTGGAAAATCCGTTTTTTGTCTCTCCTGAAAAGTTGAGAAAACTGAGTTAGACCTGAGTTATTTTCAATCAATCAATGTTTTATTTACTACATAATATTGCCCATCAGTTATTTGAGAGGAGATTTCTTCTGTAGATCTGCACAAGCTAATGGTTTTGTTTAAAATGAAATGAAATAGTTTGTGACAATTTGTGAGCTTGTTCTCCAACAAATCCTATCGAAAATTGGCCTTTTTGAATTTTGCGCATGTTGCCAAATAATTGCCAAATGTATGACATTGTTCAAAGAAGGACCTTCTTCTTGTATTGATTGTTATGTAAATAAAATTATGTAAATATTATGTAAATAAAACATTGATTGATTGAGTGATTCTTGTATTGATAGGTATTTATACCTTTTATAAAATATATCGATAGGCTGAAAAGTTGAATGTGATCAACAGGGAATCAGAGTTTCACAATATTTTAATGCACGATTCCGATCATTTCATTGACATGAATTAGATTGCTATTTTCAAACTAGAAAGTCGACTCCGGTTGTCTCTCCACGTCACGTTGATTCCCACCGAGACCGTTCAAACGTCTACAAGTACTTGAAAGTTACGCAGTCGAACGTGAATGGTCAGTTTTGAATCGATCGATTGCCCAATTCGGGCTCATCCTCGATAATATTTTTCTTCTGTGCGTGAAGTGAAGGCCTTTACCGGGTAGTTCGACCTTCGCAGAAAACGTGAAGGTGAGAAAAATTATTGCGAAAACATTAAACACCGTAAGTGGACGTTTACAGGGCTAAAATATTTTCGCGCTGACCAGTCGTTGGGGATTGAAATGATGGACGGGTTTAACCTTTTTCCTCGGTGCACTGACGCAAACCAATCTCGATTTACGTCGTCATGTAAAACGAAGAACTAAATTTGGGGTTGACATGTATTGACATTTTATGTCCTTACTTTGCTACATAAACTCGAAAATGTAACGCGGGAATGTAACGCGGAAATGTAACGCGGGAATGTAACGCGGGACATGTAACGGAGTTTCTGATGATTTTCGCTTACAACCGATTCGTTGCTACGGAACTTTATCTTCGCCAGTTATCATCGTACAAAAATCGTTCACCACTCGTTGGATAACTCTCTATTTACCTAACCATATTACGTTAACCACTGCGGAGTGCGTGGCCGACAAGCTGCGGTATGAGCGTGATTGTTTAAATAATTGTTTACACACAGGTGATCATTCTCAATAATTTATATTGTCAACACGAATGACAGCTTCATATAAGTTTCTGATGGGAGGGGGCGCAAAGACATAAAATGTCCCTCGTGGTTGCGTACTTGTACGAAAGCTGTACCCACCATTTGTGTTTTTTAAACAATTTTAAACAATTTTACCGATTGAATATTCAATTTGTTTGAATGAATAGGTAGGTATTGTTTAAACAATTTTTTATTTATTCATTCTTCCGAACAATAAACCATTGAAACCAATCTAGATGAACCCAGGTGCAAAGTTAGACCTCAGCAACAAAAGGCTGATATACTTGAACTGAGGTGGCACATGCCGAGCCCCAGGGTTCGCATCCATACGCCTAAACTGGTTCAATATGCTTTTTGTTTGCTAGATGCAAGACCGTATTTTTGCAGCGTACAGCGCCTTGCGGACAAGAGCATCAGGACACGGCAACGTCCGAGACGATTCAGAAGTGGACGCCACTTGACCAGCTCCTCTCCTACACCATCACGCACACACACCCAACTAAAACACCTTAAACGCTTGCACCATAGTCGCCTGATGGGCAATATTATGTCAATAAAACATTGATTGTTTGCTAGATCAAGCATTGATTTGGGGTTCGAAAAGAGGTCCTGAAGATTGAGACGGTGAGGTGGCCTACAGAGCACTCAATGAAAGAGCACTCAAACCCTCAAGTCGCAGTGATCTCGGGCCTTCCACCAACAGAAAGTCGCAGGCTGAAGAAGAGACAGCTGATGGACAACAACTCAGATACAACATCAAGCAACACCAACAACTGACACAAACACCACTCCTACCAGGCAATATTGTGAATAAACTGATTGATTGATGATATGAATTTTTGACAATTATTGTCAAAATCGATCTTTTTGATTGGCATGTCAGGACCCAAAAATGCGACCAAAGTGCACAAGAGACGAGATTCTCTAGAATCTACATCTTTGAGGCTGCAATAATTTTCAAAACATTGTAAATATGAGGTGAATCTCTCCTTTTTGGCGTCATAGGTTTCAAATAAAGTGATTTGAGGGGTCGGTGCTGATTTTTGAGCTCCCGATGCGGCCGCCAATACCTAGAGGACCTGTTTGAATTGGGCTTCAATCATATTATTGACAAAATAGCAACATAATATGTTGCTCGGTATGCATAATATGTTGCAACGTATTATGCTGCTGTGTTTGTCAGTTATCATGACTTATGCTGGGGTCGTTATTCCGAGATTAAACTGAATTCGGACGAAAATGGGTCGGAAGTCACTTTGTGGGGGGGTGACATCACACCCAAGGAACAGCCAATAGCCAAATGATTTAGACCATTTTTCTGTGTAATTGACAGAGCAGCCAATAATCACGTACATCCAATTATTACCTTACCTGGTAATTGGTCATTTATGAACAACTGATTCATTCACAGTATTCGTTGTGGTGATCAAGGGGAAGTAGGGTTAACTGTAACTTTTATGGGTCGCTTCGTCTTGATCAGGGTACTGTGGGGGATTTATTCCTAGTCCAGCAGAGTGGGTGCGTTGTCCCTCAGGACTCTTCTCCTTAACCTACGTTCACCATTAGGCGGCGCTGGACCAGCAATGTGCGCAACTTCCGGATTCGGATGGTCAGTGGCTCTTGACTGCAGGACTCCATAGCACTTTCTGATCCGCTCCTGCACCGTCCCTACTCCCAAGTCGTTGTGGAGCACATCGTTCCGTACAAACCATATTATTTTATTATAATCAATAATATTATCATCAATAATATTATAATATTATTATAATATTATTATCATCAATAATATTATTATAATATCAAGTGGACGCCGCTTGACCAGCTCCTCTCCTACACCTTCACGCACACACACCCAACTTAAACACCTGACACGCTTGCACCATAGTCGCCTGATGGGCAATATTATGTGAATAAAACATTGATTGATTATGAACATTTAAATTAATATTATGTGATCCGTAGCCCGAAGCAAAGTAGAAGCTGTGCAGGACGGTAGTGTGTGTGCTGTAATGTAAACTTGAGTGATGCAGATTTGTTGGTGTTAGTGTCCAATCTCCTGTCGAGTCTCCAGTGTTGTGTCCAGGTGTCTACCCTCTCCATGAAGTCTTGTAGGGGGATTCGTGCTCCTTCTGTTCCTCTGTTGTGTAAGGTTGTGATGTTAAAATGTTTAGGAACTGTTAAAATGTTGTTCTGTTAAAATGTCATAGTCGCCTGATGGGCAATATTATGTAAATAAAACATTGATTGATTGAAAAAAATTATATTCACCGCATGTATAATTTACATGGCTAAAAAGACACCATACGCATATTTCATGCGTTGATGTTCATTATGATGAGGTTTTAGGTACCGGCGCATTTTCACATCGTTCTTGATGACTTCAGATGTAAAGAACGAGTTGGTTTTGGGCTTTCATTAGCCTCTGAGAGAAGGAACTTTCACGGCGACCTTTTGTGTGTGACTTTGCATCGGGGGTGAATTCGTTCGTTCCCCATCAAAAGGCTGTGGAGGAGAGAGAGGTTGAAAAGTTTCAGTAGAAAAGATCTAGCATTTGGCGCCTCAAGTAGCCGTCCAAACCGTTCAAAGGATCCGTTCCCGCCGAAGGGTGACAGGAGTCACGCATTCAAGTGAGCGCGTGCCTCAGCCGCTGGGTCCCCCCTGTCGAGTGATTTTCACGAAACGATCAAAAACAATTTTTTTTAGGTAGACGAAAGGAGAAAAAATTCCCTAAAAAACGGCGTGAAAAATTACACGTTTCGTGACTGTCGACCGACATTGTTTTGGGGAGTCGGCGAAGAGGCGTTCGCATTGATTGAGGAGGTGTGGACTGGTAATGGCGGTCGTTCAGAACCTATCAGGACAGGAGAAAGGAGATCTTCACTACCCAATTGTATTTGTACTGTTTCTAGATTGGTAGAGAATTCACTGGACATTCTCTTGAACGTAGTAGTTCTAAGGAGCAGGGCTGTCATTTTCAATGAAGTTGAACCCTCAAAAGTCAATTAAGAACAGTCCTGGGTCCCGTCAGGGTAGGTGGGTCCGGCGAAAGGGTTTTATAGCTCCCCAGCCCTCTCCCCTCTCTAATACAATACAATTATTATTATTTATTCCACAATTTGTATCTCCAGGGCGGGTTGTGGGGATCAAGGTGAAGTATGGTTAGCTTCACCAGCCCTCAGGGTACATTGGGGGATGCAGCAGAGTGGGTACGTTGCCCCTCAAGGCTCTAATGCATTATAATAAATTATTATATATTTGGACCCCTACATTGAAATTAGAACAATTTGTAGTGTTATAATCCACGGCTGAAAAACCGACAATTTTTCCCCATATTGGCTAAAATGTACCATTGGTCGGCTTTCTGTTGGATGTAGTTGTAACTTGTGAGGTTTATATAGGCTGTAGGCTTAATATAGGTTTTATAGGCTGTAGCTTATACATATCACGGAAATAGGCACTTGGTCAACTTTCCCCACCCCCACCGTCACATGTTTCAGAACATACGTTATCTACAGCCCTTAAACATCACAACTGAATGTCATCAGATGGTACATCTTAGCCAATATTGGGAAAAACTGATTATTATTATTTTTTTTTTCTTCAGCTGTCGATTAGAATGTTATCCTTCAGGACTCCCTACGGCTCGTGCAGGGGGAAAGTCCCGCGATTTGCGCCACCTCTGAATTTGGATGGTCTGTAGCTGTCGTCCAAGGCCATAGCTTAAAGGAAGAATTCGAATTCATTTATTCACAAAGGCCATAGCTTCTTTTGATCCTATCCTGTACGCAAGTCTATTCGCAAGTCGTAAAGGGTGTCATTACAGCTAGCCCTTGAACCCAACCTTGTGGTATAAACTGATTGATTGATTGATTGAATAAACTGGTCTCAGAATCTTGTTCTGCTGGACCTGAATTTTCTGAACCCCAAACTTGACACGCGTACGCCCAAACTGGTTCAATAACCGTAGTTTAGGACTGAAAAACCTTCGAAAATGTCGACGTGAAAACTGAGCATTCAATTTTGACATTTTATGTCTTTGCTATGGCACACAAACAAAAAATCGTCACGAAAATTGTTGACGAAAACTGTTGACGAAAATTGTTGACGAAAATTGTTAACGAAAACTGTTGACGAAAACTGTTGACGAAAATTTCTGATGATTTTCGCTTACAACCGATTCGTTGCTACGGAACTTTATCTTCGCCAGTTATCATCGTACAAAAATCTTTCACCACTCGTTGGATAGCTCTCGATTTACCAACATAGTCGCCTATGATAGCTTGCACCATAGTCGCCTGATGGGCAATATTATGTCAATAAAACATTGAAATTGAAATTTACCTAACCATATTACGTTAACCACTGCGGAGTGCGTGGCCGACAAGCTGCGGTATGAGCGTGATTGTTTAAATAATTGTTTACACACAGGTGATCATTCTCAATAATTTATATTGTCTATACGAATGCAAGCTTCATAATTTATGATGAACCCTACAATTAAGTATTAACAACTACGCTACTGGGGTAGGTGATGTAGCATTGTTCGAAGGTTCTTGAATCACTCCGAGACGATTCAGAAGTGGACGCCACTTGACCAGCTCCTCTCCTACACCATCACGCACACACACCCAACTAAAACACCTTACACGCTTGATAGTCGCACCATAGTCGCCTGATGGGCAATATTATGTCAATAAAACATTGATTGATTGACTTCTTTAAAGACATAAAATGTCCCAATGTGTTGCAGACTCGTATGCAAGCATTTAAAATAAAGAAGAAGTTTAACCCATTTACCATTAAATTAGGTGACCTTTTCTCTGAATATTAACATTGACTCATTACATTTTAGTTTTCTCGGAATATTTACATTGTAAAATAGCACATGTATTGGGTCAGTCATAAACTGTGTCATGGGAAGAAGGTCCTTCTTCTTTTCTTTGCTTATGGGCAACAGGCCAACTGTAAAGAAGAGCTGTGTTATTAATACGAATAATACCGACTACCAAACATCACTGTTGTACTCTGATAACGAACTGATAACATAGGCCCTTCTTCCACTTCAATGCGATTTTCCTCACCTCTTTCGGTCTAGTTTACAACTAGAAACCATGGCAACTCTTAGTCCACATGACATTGGCCCTTATTCCACAAAAAAACTGGGTTTCGAAAAAATCGTGACATAGCCCTTCTTCCGGGCACCCATTCAATTGACTTGTCTTATTCTATTTTGAAATAAATTTAAAACATTTTCTGCATTATCAAATATAGTTTTGGTCGACGCCATCTTCAACGAAACATTTTGTATTGTAATGTTGGAAAACAGATTTTGTTTTCCAACATTACAGATTTTGTTTAACAGCAAAGCGAGCGTGATATTCATACAAAGATAAGAACCTTATTAGAGCCTCGTTAACAATCGCTAACAAAATAATGTAATTTGCCAAACGAATTCGAAAGCCGTTCGCAGCCGATAGCCTCGGGCCGTTGTCCGGTCAAGGACCGCTGGTTACGGCGTGAACTGGGAATCACAGTTCGTTGAGATAAAACCGAGTGTGGGCTCTCAAAATCCGTCAGTTCACAATCACTTCGACAACAAACAACACCATGAAGTTTTCCGTATCGACGATCATCGTGCAGTTGTGCTTCATCGGTGTCGTTCTTCTGAGCGTCGCTCATGATTCGACGGCTGAAAAAAGTCCAGGTCAGTAAAACCTCCAGCTACTGCATTGAGTCCAGCTCCCCGTTCGACATGAACCAAAACGTGATCAGTCCCTTGATATTCCCCCTTGATCAGACACAAATACTTATTTCAAATTACTTTCTTTCTGTAAACACGAAAAACTACCTCAGAAAAGATACTTGACATCCCCAAACCATGTAGGTACTGTTTGAATCAGCTTGGCCGGTATGAACATTGGCTCTACTTTAGAGCCCTTATTGTGAACGAACGGCTGTTCGTAGAAAGCTCCTCTAAACTGAACTCTTTTCATATGGAAACTATACCGTTCTTTTCAACGTTTTCAAAATTTCAATCAATCAGTCAGTTTATTCACAATATTGCCTGTTAGACTAATGTGGGGAGGGAGTGGTGTTTTTGTCAGTTATATGTTGCTTGGATTGTGTCTTGATGTGTTTATGGGGGTGTTGCATCTGCGTTGTTGTTCAAAAACAAAATTAATTTTGAACCCTTTCCAATGGACTTAGGGGTTGTGAAAAGTTTCAAGGATCATCCTTGAGCTGGCAAACCCGCAAATTGAATTTCACCTCTTACAGAACAAAGTGGCGGTGACGGCTGACAGGAAATACGCTCCGTATTGGCTAACTGCCACCAAAGGCAGTTAATTGTGGGAAAATTTACAAAAAAGATGTGAATTGTGGGAAAATTCACAAAAATAGATGTAAAGTTTTGTATAATTTATGAAAAATGAATTTAATGTTATTTTAAATGTCGAATTCACCTAACGTAAAATTTTAGTAAACTTCACACAAAAAATGTGAATTTCTGGGGAAATTCACAGAATGAGGTGATTATGGCTTTATCCGTATTCATATTCATATCTTTAATCGTACCTATTCATAATCATATTTCCCAAAACTCCTTGGTGAAATTTGTGAATATGAATATGCCCATCGCTGCCATCTAGTCACTGGTGATCTGTACTCAAGATAATTATTTTGCAGAGTTATCCAGTATCTTCATCCACCAGTTTTTCCCTGTCATGATTATGAAAGCTGTCACGTTGGCGGAATAACTACGAAAAACTACATCGACTGGGGCGTTCCAAGCCACCATTACCCCCCATATACCCCTACAAATTGTTCCAATTATAAAATGTATAATAAATTGTATCAACCATTTAATTTCAGATTCAGAGCCTCCCAAATACACTCGTATTGATGTCGTTTGCACGAGGATTCCTCCCATATCCTGTTTGGCAGAGTGCAAGCAACGTGGCTACAAGGACGGCACGTGCAGAGGTAGTTTTTGCGTGTGTCGTGTAAACTGATACAAACAAACACATTATAACAATAATCATGAAATGTATTTATGAATAATGAATATGTAAAGTATATTATTAAAAATTAAAACAATTATCAGAAAAAGGGCTAGATATTTGTGAATGAATCCAATCAATTTCCCGTCGCAACTTACTTCAATTCAACAAACTGGAAACGAAGACATCAGGCACTAAGTTTAATTAACAATCATCATGGATACTATGTTGATAGGGGGAAATCTAGTTCTATGATACAAGAAAAGTACCCAACTATGGAAGGCATAATAATATTATGGAATAACAGCCATATAAATTGCGCATAAATTGCCTCAGTCGTCATGAAATTTCCATCAAAATTGGTTCAACGATTTCGGCGTTATGACTGTTTAGTTAGTTAGGAAGACGTTAGGGATGAATTTGAAGCTTTTCCGCTAGGGGCCAATTTCTAGGAGCCTATTGCATAGTAAGTGCAATGTAAGATTATACAAGTGGGAATTATTATATTATAGCAGCTATAAGGCTGAGCTATAAGGCAAGTTAATTAGTTAAGTTAATTAATCAAGTTAAGGCATTAATTATTAATTTAATAGTATAATGTATAGGCGTTTAAAGCCACGATGAACTAGGGACGGGTATCATCGGTTACTCGATGTTTTAAAGTAGCCGATGTTTTTCTTCTATCGAATTTCGCAAGAGCCAATCCCTGATGAGCTTCATCTATATTTGAAATGCTGGGCCGATTCGGCTTAAAGTGTAGGTAAGTCCTAAGGAGGCATGCCAAATTACAGCTTCATAGAGTGAATAGCATAGAAAATAGGTTTAGGAGCCACTCAGCTCATCCTGGGCCTATTATGCTTAAAGTGTGTGTAATAAGGAGGTATGCCAAATTACAGCTTCATAGAGTGAATAGCATAGAAAATAGGTTTAGGAGACACTCAGGAGTATCACGCAAATTTTGGAATGATCCCCAGCTATAAGACATATCCATATCAATAAGAACAAAAATTGACTGCTAGGTAAGTACTTTTACTTGGGTAGACCACAGTAGGTTTGTATTTTCGGAAAAACATCGATGTTTTTATACAAGATTTACAGACATCGATGCTTGCAGTAAGCATCGATGTTGTTCAAAGCGATACCAAGGAACCTTGTGTCGTATAGTTATGTGATAGCTATCACATATAAACCCGCGTAGTTAACCCTAAGAGATCTACTAGAATGATGCATTGTAGGTTGAGATGGACCTAATTGAGTTGCACTTTTACTTACGAACCAATCAACGTTTCGTCCAATCGATCTCTGAGCGTTTTTCGATCTAAATTTAGACATGACCCGTTTCCATTCAACCTTCGTTTCTGACTCGCTGACGGAGCGTGATGACGAGAGACGGGGAACTTGTTGACAATGAAGTCGTGCCTACGAGGGCTTGAAGGAGCTTCTAGAGCTGATTTCGACTAGACCCGCCCCCCATTCCACACATCACTTGGACGGTATTCTACCTTCATGAGCCCCTTAAATATGACGCAATGGATGGCGAGGGTGAAATTGCGACAACAGATTCACGATCTTGATCCTGTCCCTTCCAGCTCTTCAGAATGTCTGAGGTGTGCACGTTTTGAGACAAAACTCGGCTTTTTCGAGCCGTAAATCAGATTTTTACCCGTTTGGACTTGACTGAACAGTGTTACGACGAGGAGGTTGAGGCGAACATTTCAACTCCTTCAGGTGCTCAACAGCGTGCAGGTATGCTGTATCAAGCCCTGAACCGTACAAGGACTGAATTATCCGGGTAATTCTATTAGTCCGGCAGATGGAACAAAAATGTGGGATCTGCTGGACAAAATTCCGTGTTGCGAGGGATGACTCAGTCAAGGTATGCAATTCAAAGACCCTGTGCTAACTTGGGGAGGGATGAAAAAATTCGAAATGTTTGAATGGAAAGTGGTGGACTCTGACGGGGTTACCGGTTAAACCACAGTGCTTTCAATCCTTACAGTTGATGTTACAGGATTATACCCGTATATTTAGCACCAACATGCATGAATATCTGCTGTACTGATCTTCTCCTGTGCCAGCTAACTAGCGTCTCAGCGCAGCACAGAGCTTCATGAACCTATCAAGTTCTTCAATATTGTTGTTAAGTCGAACTTGGCCTACAAACATACTCGTTCGCCATCTATTTCACCATCTTATTTCGATTTCAAACCGCGCGAACCCCAACGTTTCAGCTTGACCTGTTGCGTGATAATATTTCAGGTCATTTCCAGAGTATTCGGCGACCGGTGCACCGCCGACTGAAAATTACTCATGTCCAACTTGGTTGAGCAACGAGTTGTGGGGGGCGTCTTTGAAAAGGTCTTTGGTGCACTTGAATACGAGTCGAGTTTCACTCGCTAGTTATTTCGATGTAAGTGGAATTTCGAATATTCGGAGATGAAAAACCATGTGGAGGGATATGCAATAATGTTGTTCATGTTCGGACCCTTAGATTTCTTGATTTAATGGCGTGGTCCATTCGTACAAATGCATCGCTTTTAATTTGATTAGTATACATTTCTTGTATGCATCATTTCCCATTGGATGCGTATCTTACCATTTTGAATGTTTTGATATCTACCTGGAAGAAATTAAGGATATGTAATTCAATGGTTGACAAATTAAATTATAAATAATGATAAAATCAAATAAAACGTCTCTTTCGCAATAAAAGTTTCTCCATAAACATGTGAACCAGTGTTCCAATCTACATTGATGTAGGATTCCAGGGTGAAGATACGCCTCATAAACCGCATGGTTCTGCCTGATCGATTCTCCATCGGACTGTGATACTCTGCAGCACGCAGTACTTTGGTTGGAGGAGGAGTCCTCACTGAATCATCTCTACCTTAACTCAACAAAGTGTTCAGTTGTTACCTTTCATCACAGAGCCGAACCGTTCGTTTTCGACTCGATGCTTTTCTAATTACTGAATAACTTGATCCACAGTCCTAAACTTCTCTCGAAGATCAGCCTTCTTGTACTGAATGCTGTTCTCCGACCCTCTTTCAGCCACAAACTAAAAGAGAACTTCCTCCACAGACTTCAGCCACAGACTTCCTAGCAGTGCGAACCTCTTTCCGACTGGTAAATCTTGTGGCAACACTGGTTTCCTACGTCACCTTTTCCTTTCCTTCTCCCACTCTTAATCATTTATTCTCCTGCCAGCTTCCACGAGCAATTGGTCTTAATTGACGCTTCCCAACCGTTCTTTTTCTCATAATTCGCCTTCAAACGGCGCCCCTAAATTTCCTGGAGAGACATCCCCTTCGACCATGTTCCGGTTTTTTCCAGGACGGGAAATTCAAAGATCGTGAACTAGGGCCCTAGTCCTCTAAGTACGACAAGACGCCTGCTTCGGTGATGAGGAGGATAGTCAGATTTTCAGGAGGCCCTGTAGAAGAAGACCGCGCAGACTTGATAGAATGGAGAGGATGGTGGAACTGGTCGACGGTGGGTAAGTTCAATGCAAGGAAGTTTCCTAAACGAGGCAGACGAGAGAGAGGGCGATGTTGGAGGTAGTTTGTGGCTGAGAAAGGTACGGCAAACGGTTCTACAGAGCAAGAGCCCTGACGACGGGGGCGCAGGCTGATGCTGAGCAGTAGCAGGGGCGCATCCAGGCGATCATACAAGACCCCATCGAGGAGAGATATGTCAGCGATGAAGCGTCTATCCCAGGGCCATAGGAACTCCAGCCAAGTACTCAACCCTGCATAATCCATCTCATCCCATGGAATATGTAATTTAAATGTCATGAAGCGCAGGAAGGTTCGATGCACACGCTCCAGTCGGTCAGCATCGCATTTGTAGAAGGAGCTCTAATCCACAGACGAGAACTTCATAATTGGAAGCACGAGGGCCTTATAAAGGGTGATGATGGCAGGAACGCTGTTGAACTCACGGGCACTTCGCCTCAAAAAGCCCAGAGCACGAGATGCCCTCGCAGGCAGATCACGAACATTCACCAATCGGTCCAGATGGACGTCTCCATTGAGGTATTCATGATGAGGCGACAGGATGAGGGCAAAAAACATCGTGGAGCACTTAGATGGGTTCACCCCAAAGTGTGTTCTCCAAGTCAGCTAAGAATTTTCCTCTACGACCTCTCGATCTTTGTCCTCTGCCAAGGTGAAGGTTCCGCCTCGCCCCGCGAAATGTCAGGTGGATTTTTTTTTGGCGAGAAAACGGGACTATAAAACGGCCACAATCACGCAAATCGGTTTCTGTTGTCGCCTTGAGACGGATGAGAAGAAAATAACTTTCACTCCGGCGTTACGTCTCGCGAGAAAATGGGCGGGGCCGTCAATGTCAGAGGTTGCGTTTGGAGTCATTTCTGTCCTGGAGGGGACAGAAATGACTCCGGAGAATGTCAATTTGGAAAAGGTAAAAGAGAAAGGTTATCCCGGTGTTTTCAAGTGCCTTAAGCGATGTCGAAACTTTTAATAAGCGAATTGATCAGGTGGGCAAGTGATTTGAATATTAGGCCAGTACACATGTCGCAATAATGAATTAAGGCTTGTTTTCAGTCTATTGTTCTAAGTATCAAAAATATTTGTTTCTATCTATCGCTACAATAATTTCTTATTATAATTATAATTTCTGTTATAACTAATATGTGGTACGATGGAAATAACGTATATGATGAATGAGTACATTATACTCATGTACTCGTATACCCACATAATTGTTTTTCCACACAAAAGTACCAGTAGGTATTTGATGAACTCCTACGCTTTCTTCACTAAGAAATCGGCCGAAATGAAATACCTAATTTGAATCGCTACCGTTATCTAAACTCAACATCGAGTTAAGCGTGTGAATAATACGAAATTGACGTCACCTTAGAAACAATCGAGATTCCCTTCATATGAATTTTTCAAAAGATTCACGACAACACGTGTCTCCTTGTCGTCGAACGAGTCGACACGACGACCATTCGAGTAGATTATTCAACGTGAATCCTTCTAAATCGTGAACTCTCGTGTCGATCGTATCGTAAACAAGTGGTTGACTCTTCAGAGGATATTGACTTGATGTGAGCAATAATACCGTTTTACATACAAAGTTCTTTGTTTTGATATTTAATCTTCTCTCCTTGACTGGAGAAAGGGTGAAGGATACGAGGAATACGCCTTTGGATTTTATTTAAACTTCCTAATAATAATTATTATTACCTTCATTAATTCAGTTAGTCGCCCTTCTCTGTAAAATACCCTCTAAGTCCCAGAACTGTACAAAATAAATAGTATAATAGGTGCCCAGAAATTATTTATACCTACTTATTTTCATCCCTATATTTCTGGAGATGATCCTTGAAACTTTTCATGGCCCTAGGTACTTAGGAAGGAGTTCAAAATTAATTTTAAAATTTCGGACACATCATACCTCGAAAATTTCAAATTCGGATATAGTTTTCTGCACAAACTTGAACGAAAGTCAGTTTGGTTTAAGACCACCAGGAGCTTCGTACAACCTGACTTTTGTTCACAATAATGGTTCAAGGGTACACCCGGTTAAAATTAGTTAAAATGAGCGTGAATCACCCGGTGGAACTCTGTGCCAATTTTCATACTGGAACATATGAGTTTCAGTTGATGTTTTCTGAGGTACAATAGTATCTCAGAATACGAATACGTGCTATGGAAAGAAGTAGAGATGATTTCTAATATTTGTTGGTGGGTACCTACTTCCCGTTATAAATAATTATTTATAATCGCCAACGTGAATGAGTACAACTAACAACCCCAGAATTGTATTAACACAAATCTATTCACCAATATGGTAAATATTTACAATGTCGGTGTCAGAACGAATATTGCCTACCCCTAGGCCCGTAGCGACGGTGCAGGTATCTGTCTACTTGTAATACTAATGAAATAACGTATAATTACAGCATTATACGTCAGCGTTGAAGACGTGTTTGATAATTACTGGTCAGAGAAGAATGTATTAAAGTAGGGATCTTATGAAAGAGAAGAAAGAGATTCTTGAGGAATACAACTTGTTTCCGTGAAGACAGATTCACTGGGGACAAGTCCCTAGACATGTCCTTTATACATCGTTTTAATACCTAATAGACTTCTAGAGGAGTATTATAATATATTTTCTGCAAGGTTGTCGAATAAATACAAGATGTGCAGGATCTCGTGTTCACTTCAAGGATGGTTCGAAAGGAAGTTAAGGAGCTGGAGCAGGATTCAGGGAACATTTTAGCGGAATGGGAAGGATGTACAAGCTGTCTTAGCAGAGCAAAGTTGGTAGGTATAAAGATGGGGGTGAATCATATCGTGGAGAGCTCATCAGCAAGCGACGTCGTCATCATGTGCACTGACTCATTGAGTACCATCAATTTATCACAAGGCCCAGTACGTGGAGGACAACCCAATCCCAATATACAAGTCATGTATTGCTATACATTGCCTACACGGTCTTGGTTACTTCAACTTTCACGAGACTGGAAGCGTTGTCCGCATGCCCAGCATATTTGTTCAGAATTGGTGCTCATGCGTCGCCTGAGTGCTCATTTTGTGACAAACCAAATGGCGATGCTGAAAATTTCATGGAATGTCGAATCTTTGCTCCTCAACCGAAAAGGATTTTTGATTTTCTGAATGGCAGAGTGCCATCGCTATTTGATTACGGTGGGATTATGAATATGAAGAGAGTTTCAAGTTGTGGACTGAAGTTTTGATTTGTGTTTTTGGTTTACTTTCGTACATGTTTTTAATTATTTAATTCTATCTACATGGCAGTATTTAATATAAAATCCCAAATAAAAAGGAAAATATAAAAACAAGGTTGTATAATAAATTCCTCCCACCAAAGTAAAGTTGTGCAATTTCGTAGAAACAGGCAATCAACGATGACAGCGAGTTGTGCGTCGTCATCACGACAATTGAGACGTCAGTTAAATCTTCGACTTACAAAACAGCGGTCGGCATCGCACCAATTTCAAAACACCGACGGGATTTTGAGTCGCGCGCACAATGGATATGAAAAGGACATTGTGGCGGGAGTGAAACGGGTTGAATTGTGCAATTCATCGATCGCTCGTACAATAGTTTCTGAATGGCCTGTTGATCTACGGGAGCGTGAAACGCAGGTGAACTCGAAGGTTGAACTCCGACGTGTTCGTCGACCCAATCAAAAACGAGCTAATGTTAATAATGAACCAATTGGACGGGGGTAATATTATTGTTACCGATTGGATGCCATTTTGCAACAATCAGGCGACCCACAAATTCGAAAATGGACTCGCTATTAAATGGTAGTACAGGTTTTTGACATTTTATGTCTTTACTTTGCTACATAAACTCGAAAATGTAACGCGGGAATGCAACGCGGGACATGCAACGGAGAAATGTAACACGGGTTTCTGATGATTTTCGCTTACAACCGATTCGTTGCTACGGAACTTCAACTTCGCCAGTTATCATCGTACAAAAATCGTTCACCACTCGTTAGATAGCTCTCGATTTACCTAACCATATTACGTTAACCACTGCGGAGTGCGTGGCCGACAAGCTGCGGTATGAGCGTGATTGTTTAAATAATTGTTTACACACAGGTGATCATTCTCAATAATTTATATTGTCAACACGAATAAGCTTCATATAAGTTTCTGATGGGAGGGGGGGGGGGGGGTGCAAAGACATAAAATGTCCCTCGTGGTTGCGAACTTGTACGAAAGCTGTACCCACCGTTTGTGTTTTGATCACACCTCGTACATCTGTCTGAAAACTCGTATGTATAAAAACTTCTCGTTCTTGGGTTTTCATATGTGATTTTTCCTAAGATCACAAAACAACCTCAAATACTTGATAATAGCACGCTCTTCAGAGCGTTTTAGTCATCTCCTCTTCAAACCCCTTCAAATCAAAACCCTCGTCTTCGACAGTCCGATCAATCCATCACCTCTGTTACGTCCAAACGACGCTTTTACTCTCATCTCTAATCGGATTTGATTAGTCGACTTTCGTCTGTCACATTTGCATCATCGGTTATCGCACTATCCCAATAGAAAGCGGTGAAGTTTCATTTTGAATTCCTCTACTTGAATAGTCCTGTCGTTCAAATCGAACAATGGTCTTGTAATCATCTCGGTAGATCCGTAATGCGTTGCTGTTAGTTTGTATTCCATCATTAATAACAGAAAGAATTATGTTGTTCGTACGAGGGCTTGTCAAGAGATCGAGTTGAATAATCGAAACAAGCGATTAGAATCGTTATTGTGACACTTCACCATAATGCGAGATAACGTAGGCAGTGAGATGTAGCAAGCAAGGGCCCTACGAGGGTTAGTATCAATTAGCGTTAAATTAAAATAAACCAAAAATCTGCAAATTCTTGACACAACGGTTTATTATCTTCCTTGTGCAGATCACCCTTCTGTCTAGATCACTAGGTCTAAATGTCAAGATCCTAAATGTTAGATTAATTATTATTATCAATTATCACTAATTATTAACAATTTTATCAAGTACCTAGAGAAAATTATTATAATTTATTGTTAGGTATCAATAATTTGTATTCATTATTAATAATTATTATTATTAATTATGATTAATTAATACGATATAATTCTGGGGTTTTTAATACTACGTCGGTAATAATTTTTCTATAAAAGAAGTACCTACCAACAAACATTCGAAATTACCTTCATTTCAGTAGCACGAAACGCACCTCAGAACAACAAACTCGACATCACTTAAGCCATATGATGTTCCAAAGAGCATGTTAGTATGAAAATGGACTTGTATTTCAACAGTTTGAGTCACGATCGTGTTGTGAGGTACAATCTTTGAGCCGTCATTGTGAACGAACGGCTGGTCGTACAAAGCTGCGGATGGTCTTAAAAAATTCTACGGAACAAACTCTATCTAAATATGAAATAAAAAACACATCGTTCCGTATGAATTTTTCGAGATATGGAATTTTCAAAATTTCAAAATTCGTTTTGAACCCCTTCCCCTTGACCTAGGGTTATGAAAAGTTTCGAGGATCATTGTGGGGCTGGTCCAAACCCAGAAACCAAATTTCGTAATTTTAGCTCAACGCTAACTGGGCAAAGTGGCGCGGACGGCGGACGGCGTACGGCGTACGGCGTACGGCGTACGGCGTACGGCGTACGGCGTACGGCGTACGGCGGACGGACGGATTTTTTTTTATTCGATTTTCTGAATCTACGCATCTTGAAACGTAAACCAACAAATTTTGAGGGGGGGTTAAAATTTTTTTTTCTTTGGGCGATTCCAATGGTTCATTATCGAAGATAATAAACCAAAATATATAGCTGCAAATAGGTTAACCGAAAAAATTAAATAGGTTGGTTCTGAATATGAAATATAATATATTTCATAATATATTTCATATTCAGAACCATCCTATATTATTATTTATTAATAACGGGAAAGGAACAGGTGTGAAAAATCACTGTCAGTGAAAATTTCCATTTTTATGACTAAGGTAAGGTGTCCTTAGGACAAGGAATGTCCTTCCAACTTTGTAAGTCATAATAATTATGACTTACGAGTATAAAGTTTAACGTTTAAAGTTTAAGTACAAAGACTTCGTCCAAATTTGAAAGAAATTATTTCTTTCATCCACGTTGTCCAAGTGCATAGTTTTGATCCACTAACTATCGTGCGTTAATTTCAGGCTTCAAGACTTTTTGGCACTTCGGAAAATTCTCCTTTCTACTGGGTTATCTACTGAAATTCTGGCCACAGCTGGAGCCAAACCATCCTAGAATCCACTCAGGCTATTGGACTACCAGCTAGGAGTATGCTAGTTTTAAGATTTTTTTCTCTGAGAAAGGAGACCCTAATCGATGAGGCCCTAAAAGCTCTTTTAGTGACCTCAGACAGTTGAGGGATCGTTCCGTCCCCTCAGAACAGCCGTACACGTGTACGAGGAATGTTTCCCTCTCCAGGTTCGAAGAAGAACTCGTTTTCTGATTTTATTAACATTCTTTAATACAATTTTTCATCGTGTCTCAACCTTGTACGGCTCACGAGTGCACAAAATCCGTGATCAATATGATGACCAATAGTGTCGAAACACGGATTAATTCCGCAAAAATCGTGGATTTTCCACTGTTTTGGCAACTCTGCCCATTTTGGTTTATTTTGACATGCCGTAGCGGCAAAACGGTTGGTCATACAAACAAACGTTCCGAAAAAAAGTTGCAGGAAATTTGGTCTACTTTAATTATGTACTCGATGGTTTTGGCGAAAAAACGCATCGTTTCTGAGGTATAGGCAAAACACCAGAAAATATGCCAAAATGTTAGCAAAAAGTGCGAAGACAGACAAGTTCCGGGCATCATTTTTGCCAGCAAGTTTCAGATTTGCTTCAGCGGTCCAAAAAACATTTAGGGCAGAAAATAGAACTTCCCTATTTTTCAGACCCCATTTGCAGAGCTAATATAAACTAGGCCAGTAGGCAGGTGTCATAACCACTATGCTACATGCGTCTTCTATGAATTCTACTTATAAAACATTTACACGATATACGGCAAATTAGGGGTTTTGCCCCTTCAAATGATAAGTTTGTGACGTGGGAGTTAACTGCGCCAGATATCCCCTACTATTCACGAGTTAGAAATGACAATGTCACGGTTGAGGTCGGGATCTTGAGCTTCCCGAATTGTAGTCATTTAGCCGGTTAGAGCCTTCTCGACGGCCTTTCACGTTTCTTCCGTCTTTCAAGTGGTTCATTTACTCGGATTCGTTTTGCTGCCCGACTGTGGACTTTCGCTGATGAATTTACAGTCCGCTTCAGTACGTTAATCGTGTGCAGTTGGAGAGGATTTTCTCAATATTTCAGTTTGGATGCGTACATATTGTTATTGTGATAGCTGTAAAATTGGATACTGTCAAACTCATTTTAATAAATCCAGAACTAAATTAACTCAAAAGAGGACAACCAACTTCTTCGTGTGTCTAGCAACACCGTGTCATATGGTTCCACAACACTTCTTCCTGTCATTCTTTTAGGGTCTGCAGTAGGGTGTGAGTCGGTCCTTGGGTCATACCTTTTAACGCAGCCGAATTTAGTGGCAGATAAGTGAACGCTTGATAAACATCAAATGTTGGCAAGTCGTCTTTCTCATGTCCACTCACAGGCTTGGTTTGGGTCTAGCACTCATGGCTAAAAATGGATAGGATGGGCATGACGGATGGTCTTACCTCAACACAGATCAACCAGCTTTGTCGTGTTTCTACCGTACAATGCCGTGTGATATGGTTCCACAATTATACTTATACGTAGCATCAAAATCGGTCAAAGCGGAGGAAGCTTAAAAAATCGACATTTTAGCTCGCATTTTGCTCTAGAGGCTGATTCTAATCTTCAATTATAATTATTTGTATAATTACCTCTATAACGTTTGCCTTACCTCTAAACACCCAAACAATATATCAACATGTTTTTCATTCAAAATATGTTTCGTACCACCTGAACTTGATGTTTTCATTTCTCAACAATGTTTTCGACTTTTTTCCAATACCCATCACTTACTGGAGGTAATACTGAAGGTTCGAAAGGAAAATGGCTGGGAAAAAGGAGGAAGGAAGACCAATATTCGAGATACTGAATTTTTTTGCTTTATCAAGGAATAAGTACATAGATACAGAGATTTAATATCCTCATTTATGCATTGGTAAAAAATATTATTTTCTAGACACATAGAATCCACGGTACGTCATAGATTAATTCACTCACAGGTACATCATTATGATAAATAGACCAGTGCTGATCGTATATACAATACCAAGTATGCCTGATTGGAGTTGAAATTTACAATCATCTATCATCTGAAATTTTCCCAAAAAAGGCGAAGAAATTATAGGAACTGTCGGTTTGTCGTTTCGTTTGAATGATTCATCCGCTAAAGCCCGAGCAGTTACAGACGTTCGACCTGCAGGAACCTTTGGAGTATCCTTTCCACTGGCAGTGCAGATTGCAAGCGAACGACCCCACGTCGCAGGACACTCTTTTCGATCTGATCAGAGGGTGGTCCAGAGGCTCAGCTTCCAAATGTTCCGCCGATCCTGACAAATAATTATGAGAACAATTAATTAAATATTAGGAATGTGGAGATTGGTAACTAAAACTATGGGTATTCTTTCACTGTGGTATATCCCCCCCCCCCTCCCCGTGGGTTCAGGTGCACTTTAAAATTTTACGCTAAAATACAAAAATTTCCACAGTCATGCAGCATGGCTATAGGAGCAAACTTTCGAAGAAATAACTGGTTTTATGTAAAATGTCTTCATTTCATCCTGATTTCACTAAGGGGTTTCACTCGTCAGACTGTTTCATTTTGGGAACTTCAGGATTCTGGATTCAGGATGGTCTGAAACGGATTTTGGTATAAAAAGTTTTTGGAAATTCGAGTTTTAAAACTCTGCAAATTCTTGACACAACGGTTCATTATCTTCTTTGTACAGATCACCCTTCTGTCTAGATCACTAGGTCTAAATGTCTAGATCCTAAATGTTAGATTAATTATTATTATGAATTATCACTAATTATTAACAATTTTATCAAGTACCTAGTGAAAATTATTATAATTTATTGTTAGGTATTAATCATTCGTATTTATTACTAATAATAATTATTATTAATTATGATTAATTAATACGATATAATTCTGGGGTTTCTAATACTACGTCGGTAATAATTTTTCTATAAAAGAAGTACCTACCAACAAACATTCGAAATTACCTTCATTTCCGTAGCACGAAACGCACCTCAGAACAACAAACTCGACATCACTTAAGCCATATGATGTTCCAAAGAGCTTGTTAGTATGAAAATGGACCTGTATTTCAACAGTTTGAGTCACGATCGTGTTGTGAGGCACAATCTTTGAGCCGTCATTGTGAACGAACGGCTGGTCGTACAAAGCTGCGGATGGTCTTAAAAAATTCTACGGAACAAACTCTATCTAAATATGAAATAAAAAACATACCGTTCTATATGAATTTTTCGAGATATGAGATTTTCAAATTTTCAAAATTCGTTTTGAACCCCTTCCCCTTGACCTAGGGTTATGAAAAGTTTCGAGGACCATTGTGGGGTTGGTCGAAACCCATAAAAAAAATTTCGTAATTTTAACTCAACGCTAACTGGGCAAAGTGGCGCGGACGGCGTACGGCGTACGGCGTACGGCGGACGGACGGATTTTTTGGTTTATTTTTATTCGATTTTCTGAATCTACGTATCTTGAAACGTAAACCAACAAATTTTGAGGGGGGGTTAAAATTTTGGTTTATTATCTTCGATAATGAACCATTGGAATCGCCCAAAGAAAAAAAATTTTTAACCCCCCCTCAAAATTTGTTGGTTTACGTTTCAAGATACGTAGATTCAGAAAATCGAATAAAAAAAAACTCTGCAAATTCTTGACACAACGGTTCATTATCTTCTTTGTACAGATCACCCTTCTGTCTAGATCACTAGGTCTAAATGTCTAGATCCTAAATGTTAGATTAATTATTATTATCAATTATCACTAATTATTAACAATTGTATCAAGTACCTAGTGAAAATTATTATAATTTATTGTTAGGTATTAATAATTCATATTTATTATTAATAATAATTATTATTAATTATGATCAATTAATACGATATAATTCTGGGGTTTTTAATACTACGTCGGTAATAATTTTTCTATAAAAGAAGTACCTACCAACAAACATTCGAAATTACCTTCATTTCCGTAGCACGAAACGCACCTCAGAACAAAAAACTCGACATCACATAAGCCATATGATGTTCCAAAGAGCTTGTTAGTATGAAAATGGACCTGTATTTCAACAGTTTGAGTCACGATCGTGTTGTGAGGCACAATCTTTGAGCCGTCATTGTGAACGAACGGCTGGTCGTACAAAGCTGCGGATGGTCTTAAAAAATTCTACGGAACAAACTCTATCTAAATATGAAATAAAAAACATACCGTTACATATGAATTTTTCGAGATATGAAATTTTCAAAATTTCAAAATTCGTTTTGAACCCCTTCCCCTTGACCTAGGGTTATGAAAAGTTTCGAGGACCATTGTGGGGTTGGTCGAAACCCATAAAAAAACTCTGCAAATTCTTGACACAACGGTTCATTATCTTCTTTGTACAGATCACCCTTCTGTCTAGATCACTAGGTCTAAATGTCTTGATCCTAAATGTTAGATTAATTATTATCATCAATTATCACTAATTATTAACAATTTTATCAAGTACCTAGTGAAAATTATTATAATTTATTGTTAGGCATTAATAATTTGTATTTATTATTATTAATAATTATTATTAATTATGATTAATTAATACGACATAATTCTGGGGTATTTAATACTACGTCGGTAATAATTTTTCTATAAATGAACTACCTACCAACAAACATTCGAAATTACCTTCATTTCCGTAGCACAAAACGCACCTCAGAACAACAAACTCGACATAATTTAAGCCATATGATGTTCCAAAGAGCTTGTTAGTATGAAAATGGACCTGTATTTCAACAGTTTGAGTCACGATCGTGTTGTGAGGCACAATCTTTGAGCCATCATTGTGAACGAACGGCTGGTCGTACAAAGCTGCGGATGGTCTTAAAAAATTCTACGGAACAAACTCTATCTAAATATGAAATAAAAAACATACCGTTCTGTTGGAGGACGAACAATCCGACACCTTGTTATAATTAGTATTATCATGTTGGCAGCCATGTTATCACTGCTCAACTAGAGAACTCTCAATGTTTTCCTACTTCTTCCCGTGTCTTGCGACCTTGTTATACTGTGTGCTCTTTTGCTAAAATATAATCGGTGCCTGCCTATTTAATTCTGCGGAGTTATATTCCTCACTACCAATTTACGGAGTCTTTGGATCATTCGGTGAGTGTATTTGTTAAGATTATTTCAGGGGATTAACCCCGTGAACCTTCATGCTAGCAATGGTTGGGTTCGCGAAATCGTCGGAGCCTAATGGCGGACGGAATGAATCGATTGGCTTTGTTACGGTGTTCGGGCTATCTGAATAAAAGATCGTAGTCGGGGTTATTTTTCTTCATCTATTGCGTTGTGTTGTACTGAGCACTTACAACATGGAATGAACCCTAGGAATTTTCCAACTAGAACAACGGTGGTTTAATACGGGCAGAGTTAATATTGCGAACTACGTTGACGAACGAAGTTGATTTAACCTGCCGAGTGGGTGGTTGGAAAATTTAGCGATCGGTGTTCGGTGGCGGAGTCTAGGGGCGCCCCAAAGTAAATCCCACGACATATCCACCCTGTATTTTTTTTGCGCTTGCGGCTGGGGTTCAGATGAAGAAATAACCAATTTACGGAGTTAATTGACAAAGATGCGGTGTCAATTATGGGTCAGTACGTGGGCCGCTAGTTTTCTGCTGTCGTCCTTGGCGTTGCGGGATGGGATGGTTTCTGCGATGCCGACGACGACGCGAAAACGGCAAAGGGCCAAATTGGGTGGATTTTATTGATGAAAAGGACCCAGCCACGGGGAAACGGTGTTCGGGGAAGTCAACGGGTTGCGCTGCCTGTGACTTCCGTAAATAGGCCAACCAAATGATTTTTTCCCCGGGCTTATTTGTTGGTTGGCGATTTTCCCGATATGCAAAAGATTCTGAGGCGGATGAATCAAGTTGTCGGCAAATAACGGAGCCTGACAAACGCCTTTTTGGGACTGGGTTACCCTATGTGGCGCGATTTTATGCGATTTGCGGCGAGTATAAAATTCGGCCTGAGGGTTTAGCTTGACCTAACTGAACGTACTCTTGCGGAGGTCGGAGTCAATGTTCATGAACCTTGTCACTGGAGGTAAGAACGACGGATAACGCTGCGAAAATGCGTGTTCGAAGTTTACTGTAATTTTAGTAACTGATTGCGGTGCGGTGATAATTTGAGTGATAACTGATGGCGATACAGTTATTCATTCTGTTTACAGTATCAGGCTCTGTGCTGATAACACTTTGCGTTTCTCTGTCAAAGGGAGCCGTGTGTATCTGCAGGAAGGCGGTGAAGACTAATCACCGGTATAGGACAGAGAGGAGATCTTCCATCCAGATCTCGCGGAGACTCGATCTTTCAGATAGCAAACAAAGCGTATAGTAAAAATCCATTGGTTTACGTTTCGGGGTACTGCCATCGTCTCGGGAATGTTTGTTGTTGCGGTGTAAACAAACATTACATGGTATCACAGTGCTACGGTGTTAAGCACTGTTTTATCAAACGGTGTTATGATAACGGTGTCATTAAACAGGGTCGTGTAAATGGTGTTTTGCGGCAAAAGACGGGAAGAAGGTAAACGAGGTTACGCTAAATATAGTACCTTACTGGCAATTTGGGAATAGCGAACCTTATGCGGCCTGAGACGATGACCTGCCCCGACTGGACTGCCTGATTTTCAGCATGTGCATTATTGTTTTAGTGCTGGATACATGCTGATTGCGGAGAGTGCTCATATAAATTATGCGGCGAATGTAAAACGTCAGTTCCGGACGATCAGGCGGTTCAGTATCAGTTTCTTTTTAAGTCTGGAACAGTACCGGAAGTAGACAGTACGGTATGACATTCCTGGTTAACGGCTACGGGGGAAATTTGCGCAATCCCGGCCGAGCGTTATCCATGGTTTTTCGCGTTTTTCCATGTTTGCGAATGGAAAATTCGTACACACAGAAACCCGATATGGAGATCGGAGGTTGGTTCTGTGCGAAAACGTTCTTTTGTACAATGCGGGGTAAAGTGGAGTGTACAAAATGGAGTAAAACGTTATGTACGATAACGGAGTAAGACGTTTTGTACAATGCGGGGTAAAGTGGAGTGTACAAAACGGATGAAAATGAACGATGTAGGTGGAGTACATGTAAACGGTTTGAAAAGTTAAAGGGGGGAAAGCGGGTGGAGATCGTATACCCCAGATACCCTTAAGTTCCTTTTCAACGTTACATACCTACAAATAAGTGAAATAACACAGAATTCAGTGATAATATGTGGAATGGTTATTATCAAACGGTGAAGTAATAATTTTCCGATCATTCGAAAAAGAAAAACATGGATGCGGAAAGTCTGGCTCGTTTTGAGGAGAGGTTCATGGCCAAGGTCACCGAGCTAAACAGCAGATTTCTTAAAGAGGCGATAGAGGAGTTGACTCAACGCGGTGACGAGTTACTGGCGAGGGCTGAGGCCTTGGTGTCGATGCGGAGACACACGCCAGAGCGTATGGACTTCGCGGAGACTGGAGCGGTTGGCGGTGATTGCGGTGGCTCGGGGAATGGCGCGTCGTTGGATGAGGGGAGGTCGGACGCTAAGCCCCAAAGTGTCACTCAGTCCCGAAGGCGTTTCGCGGACATCACTCTTCCTCGCGCGCAGAATAGGTTATCCTCGGATTCCTGTCCTGTGTGGAGGCGGAGGGTGACATTGGATCTGAAAGCATGCGGAGTCGACTTTCTGATAGATCCATCTCGGGCGCCCCCCTCTGATTGCGACGCGTCGGACCTTACCCGAATCAAGGCTGCGGTGATGGCCTACTTGATGTCCAATGTCGGAGGTGACTTGGAGAACGCGATCAAGAGTATCGATGAACCTTGCGAGGCTCTGGACATGATAGAGAACGTCATTGATCCACCGTCCTTAGCCAAGGAACATCGGCTCCAGATCGCGATTATTAACATCAAGTTTGATTCGCGGAGGGAATCTGTGATTGAATTCCAAAACCGCTTCAGATCTCTAGTGGAGAACATACGTAAATGTCCGGACGCTGATCTGTCAGAAAAAGCTGTTAGAAAGCACTTGGTGAACGCCATTGCGGAGGAGTGTCCCAAGATTTCAGCTGATGCGCTCGAGGATCCGTCTCTCACAGCGGAGAGGATTTTCGAGAAAATGCACGCCTGGCACGACTTGTCCTCTGAAAACTCGAGGAGAACCGAGGCAGCTCAGCCTGGCAAGGCCCTTGTCGGGGGCAGGCGAGCGGAGGGCAGGTCAAAGAAGCGAAAGGCTTCATGGCGTCCGGACTTCGAACGGTCGAATAAAAAGGGTCCTGGACTGTGCTACAATTGCGGCCTGCTGGGACATCCTAGGAGTCTCTGTCCCAATCGTCCCGGGGAGAAGGTCTGCTACAACTGCGGAGACAGCGGACACTTGTCCCGGGAGTGCGGGAGACCCTGGACTAATGAGTCCACAAGGGTTAGAGGAGACAAGGGACAGTCCGACGGAAAGCGGGGTAGCGACAGTCGACCCAAGTCCAGCGGTGACAACAGGACACGACCAGCCTCTGAACCGAAAAGGCGCAATAAACGCGGTTCAAGAAAGTCTGCTCGCGGTGGTGCCGGTGGCCGTGGAAATGAACCGGGTACTCGACGACCAGACCAACCCTCCCAACGCAGGTTGACCGAGTTCCAGGCCAAATTGGCCCAAAGAGCTGCCGATCGAGGGGAAAACGAGAAGCGGACTGCGGCGCCTTCTCAACCAATGCGGTCCCCCAATCGGAGCGACGAAAGGGCTCTATTGTCGAGCTCACAAGAGTCTCTGCTTTTGGGAGGTAAGCAATTTCCACAACTGAAGTTTATTGCTGATTCTGGTGCAACCGATCACATGGTAAATGATCGTGCGGTGTTTGCTAAATTAACATGTCTCCCTAGCCCTGTAAGAATTGCATGTGCAAATGATGATCAAAATGCGGACTTGATCATACAGGAAGCGGGTGACATTGTTTATTACTGCGGAGAAACTAAACGTTATGGTGTACTTAAAGATGTGCTATATGCCCCCCAGTTGGGGGAAAACCTGTTTTCTCTCAGAAAGCAGACGGTGAAAGGTTTTCAAGCCATCTTTGATAGAGAACGTCTGAGAATTGTTGACTCTAATACGGGGCAGACTTTGAAAACTGGGCGTTTTGAAGGCAAGTTCTGGTGGTTGACGTTTCATCTCCCATTATTGAATGCGGACGCGCAGGTGGTAGAGAATTTCCTGGCTAAGATGAGTAGGAAAGCTTTGGTCACCCAGACTGATAACCAGTTAGAAAATTTGTCATTCGGTGCTAGACAAAATGTGGCGGGCCCTTCTCACATTGAAGAAGTGAGACCAGAGTCAACATGGCCTTTGCCAAATAATTCTCAAACGGAACCGGGGGAAATAACTCTTAATGCGGAGTCAAATGAGTTAAGAAATAGCGGTGTAAAATCAATCTCTCTAAAAAGAACGCTCGCATTAAATGATACGGTGCCTCCCCCAAAAATATCAAAAATTGCGACTAATTTGAGAGATGATAAAGGTTTACTGTGGCATTTGCGGTTGAACCATGCCTCGAAAACCTATTTGGAACATGCGGCGAGATCCCTTCCCGAATTAAAGGCGGTGAAATTTGGGTCGAATATTTTGGACTGTCCAGCCTGTTTGCAGTCGAAAGCCAGAAGCAAGCCATGCAACTCGGAAAGAACCCGTGCAGTGGAAGCTTTCTTAAGGCTTCATAGTGACTTGCTTGGACCCATCAAACCCTCAGCACTTAGGTCACAAGCGCGGTATATTGTGACGTTTACGGACGACATGAGTCGGTATGCTTTCGCCTATGAAATTAACAATAAAACACAAGTGCATTTGGCGTTGAAAATGTGTTTGGCGGAAATTAGGAGTCTTACTGGGAAACACACCAAAGTTGCGGAGATAAGGGTTGATGGGGGGCTGGAGTTCAAAACTGAAGGGATGCGTCTAGTACTGGAAAGCGAACGAATTTCTCTCGCAGTCTGTGAGCCTTATACTCCTCAGTTAAATGGTACTGCGGAAAGGCTGAATCGTGAAATGCTTGAGAAAATTAGGGTCAATCTGTTGTCGTCTGGCATTCCTGCTCATTTTTGGGCCTATGCGATGAGACATGTGATCCATGTACACAATAGGACTCCTAACAAATCAATCGGCTTTAAGTCTCCTTTTGAAATGGCTACAGGTAGGCTACCCTCCTTAAAATTTCTGCGGCGTTTCGGTTGTGAAGCCTACATTCTAGACAAGAAACCTACTGCCAAATTGGATCCAAAAGCTGCGGTCGGATTTCTCTTGCAGTGCGGTGAATCAGGTTATCATGTCTTACACGCCAAAAATCAAGTAGTAATTCGGTCGAAAGACGTTGATTTTGTAGAGAGTAGAACATATGCGGACTCTCTTCCTTTGAATTCAAGAGACACTGCGGAGAAGCCGGACATTGATTTTGGGTTGGAGGAAGTACATGATGAAAATGTCACACATGCAATAGATAGCTCTTCACAGGCGGAGTCTATAAGGGAGCAATCTGAGAATGTTGAGATGAATGACGACATTGAGCGAGATTTGAACCCTAACACTTCGCAATCTAGGAACGACCATAAGCGAAATCTCATTCATGAGAATGATCGATTTCAATTTTTCGATGAATCAGCTGATAAAACACTCATTGATGAAAATGATGAGTGTAAATTTTATGAAACAAGCGAGGACAGCGGTCATGCATGTTTCTTTAGCGGAGACACGACGGGGGCATGCGGAGACCCTCAAACATATGCGGAGGCAATTAAATCTGCTGATTCAGAAAAATGGCAAGAGGCCATTAAAACCGAATTTCAAGCTCTGGAACGCTGTGAAACCTGGAAACTCATATCCAGGAGCGCGGTGCCAGAGGGGGTCAAACTTCTAAAAACGCGGTGGGTACATAGGCGTAAGGTTGAGGCTGATGGGTCAATTAGGTACCGAAGTAGGTTGGTCGTTAGGGGTTTTGCTGACAACCATAATTATGAACTTGCGGAGATTTATGCACCGGTGGCACGTTTACCAGACGTCAAACTTCTCCTTGCTATGGCGGTGAAATTTGATCTGGATCTTGTTCAGTATGACGTTAAGACGGCTTTTCTGAACGGGCATCTGGAAAAATTTGTTTATTTAGAACTTCCGGATGGATATGCGGAGTACCTTGGTTGCGGTCCGGACTTGAAGCGGGGGAAAGTTTGTGAAGTCCACCGAGCGCTTTATGGTTTAAAAGTTTCTCCAAAGCGGTGGTTTGAACGATTCAGGGCTGCGGTGGATAAGATTGGCTTCAAGCCCTACCCTTTTCAACCCTGTTTGTTCATTTGGAGATCTGGGGGCACAGTGGCAATCATGCTACTCTATGTGGATGACATTCTGGTGGCCTCTAACAGCAAACCCATGATAGAGCAAATAACGACCATGCTGAAAAGTGAATTTTCGATAACGGTGCTAGGTGACCCACAAAAATATTTGGGTTTAGAAATTAATAGAAAACGGTCTGAAAGAATAATTGAAATTACCCAGAAGTCTCATATCTTGCATATGCTTAGGAAGTTCGACCCCAATTCGAATAAAACGGCGTCCACCCCTATGCTATCAGATGGGGAAAGCGGTGAAAATGACGCGGAAGAAGGAGATTTAAATAAAATTCCTTATAGGCAAGCTGTTGGGTCTCTCCTTTACCTACAGAGTGGGACTAGACCCGATATTTCATATGCGGTGAACGTTCTTAGTAGAAAGCAATCAAATTCTACGTGGGCGGATTGGAAGGCCATCATAAGGGTGTTGCGCTACTTGCGGGGGACAATCAATTTGGGGTTGGTATTTGCGGATAAGTCCGATTCCATTGATTGTTATGTAGATGCATCACTAGGAATGTCTGCGGAGGAAGGCCTTTCAACCACGGGCTTCGTGGTTCGGGTTTTTGGTAATCCAGTTACTTGGAAAACCAAGCGGCAGAACCACGTAGCACTTTCGTCGGCTGAAAGTGAATTTGTTGCAATGTCTCAAGCTTGCAGGGAATTAGCCTCAATCCGAACCTTATGTTACTGGTTCACCGGAGTAAGGCTGGTTCCCACCATTTATGAGGATTCTAGACCTGCTATAAGATTAGCGGAAGTGGATGATTCTTCAACCCTGAAACACCTAGTAAGGCTGAGTTATCTATATGTGCGGAGAGAATTTCAGCAAGGAAATATCAGGATTGAGTGGATCTCCACTGAGAATCAAATAGCAGACAGTCTCACGAAACCTCTAATACGTGCGAAATTTGTAAAATTTCGTGATCTTCTCCTAAAAGAATGCTGATACGTTTTATATGTTGATTTCAGAACCACTGTTCAGTGAAATCTCCTAAGAGACTCGAAAAGGAGAAAGACTGCGGAGAACATTTGCGGAGACTGCGGAGAACAACTGCGGAGAACAATTGCGGAGAATAACTGCGGAGAACAAATGCGGCGAACTACGACGGTGAACATGAAGATAATGTTGCGGTGAAATACATGCGGAGAAATTCAGAGCTACGTGGAAATCGAACGCTCAAGAAAAGAAGACTTCGCTAGAAATCTTCTGAGCGAACAACTTCCACGACATACATCGAATCTCAAGGCAACCTCTGAAGAAGCTCTGAAGAGATATCTACTAAGAACATGAAGACCCTAAGATGGAAGAATTCGTGCGGTATCGTCTTGAAGGGGGGTGTTGGAGGACGAACAATCCGACACCTTGTTATAATTAGTATTATCATGTTGGCAGCCATGTTATCACTGCTCAACTAGAGAACTCTCAATGTTTTCCTACTTCTTCCCGTGTCTTGCGACCTTGTTATACTGTGTGCTCTTTTGCTAAAATATAATCGGTGCCTGCCTATTTAATTCTGCGGAGTTATATTCCTCACTACCAATTTACGGAGTCTTTGGATCATTCGGTGAGTGTATTTGTTAAGATTATTTCAGGGGATTAACCCCGTGAACCTTCACGTTCTATATGAATTTTTCGAGATATGAGATTTTCAAATTTTCAAAATTCGTTTTGAACCCCTTCCCCTTGACCTAGGGTTATGAAAAGTTTCGAGGACCATTGTGGGGTTGGTCAAAACCCATAAAAAAAATTTCGTAATTTTAACTCAACGCTAACTGGGCAAAGTGGCGCGGACGGCGTACGGCGTACGGCGTACGGCGTACGGCGGACGGCGGACGGCGTACGGCGTACGGCGGACGGACGGATTTTTTTTTATTCGATTTTCTGAATCTACGTATCTTGAAACGTAAACCAACAAATTTTGAGGGGGGGTTAAAAAATTTTTTTCTTTGGGCGATTCCAATGGTTCATTATCGAAGATAATAAACCAAAATCCGTCCGTCCGCCGTACGCCGTACGCCGTACGCCGTCCGCGCCACTTTGCCCAGTTAGCGTTGAGTTAAAATTACGAAATTTTTTTTATGGGTTTCGACCAACCCCACAATGGTCCTCGAAACTTTTCATAACCCTAGGTCAAGGGGAAGGGGTTCAAAACGAATTTTGAAATTTTGAAAATTTCATATCTCGAAAAATTCATATAGAACGGTATGTTTTTTATTTCATATTTAGATAGAGTTTGTTCCGTAGAATTTTTTAAGACCATCCGCAGCTTTGTACGACCAGCCGTTCGTTCACAATGAAGGCTCAAAGATTGTGCCTCACTACAGGATCGTGAATCAAACTGTTGAAATACAGGTCCATTTTCATACTAAAAGCTCTTTGGAACATCATATGGCTTAAGTGATGTCGAGTTTGTTGTTCTGAGGTGCGTTTCGTGCTACGGAAATGAAGGTAATTTCGAATGTTTGTTGGTAGGTACTTCTTTTATAGAACAATTATTACCGACGTAGTATTAAGAACCCCAGAATTATATCGTATTAATTAATCATAATTAATAATTATTATTATTAATAGTAAATACGAATTATTAATACCTAACAATAAATTATAATAATTTTCACTAGGTACTTGATAAAATTGTTAATAATTAGTGATAATTGATAATAATAATTAATCTAACATTTAGGATCTAGACATTTAGACCTAGTGATCTAGACAGAAGGGTGATCTGTACAAAGAAGATAATGAACCGTTGTGTCAAGAATTTGCAGAGTTTTTTTTTCTTTGGGCGATTCCAATGGTTCATTATCGAAGATAATAAACCAAAATTCTGGACGGAGAAAAATAGATTCCTTTTCTTCAAAAATTCGCTTAATACATTCGGTTTAATTTGTAAGGAAAAATTCGTACTGCAGAAATGTGAAACAAAGATAGCTAGGCTTACTGTAGGGATATTCGCAATATCAATTAAACGATCGAAACCACCAATGAAATGCAGACATTTGAAAAATTTAAAAATTAGAAAAGTAGTCACTACGCTGAGGTGGAGATAAGTGTGATTGAAATGTTTGTATATAATTACTCAAGTGCAGCAAAAGAAATGAATAGAATTAAGTATAAAATATTTTCGTGGAATTTGTCAGTGCATTTTGAATTGTAATTATTTATTTTGTGCCAATAAAGTAAGTAATAGTAATGAAGTGTTTCAGCTTGAAACCGCCTCAAAATGTGTTAAAAACTTGCTCACCTGTTTCGACGTCTTTTTCAGGAGCTTCGAACGAAGTGACGACTGCTGCTCCGTAGAGAGCGACGACGAACAACACCAAGATGAATTTCATATTTGAAAATTCGTTGGAAAGAACGAAATGGTTTCGACAGGCAGTGAATCTCAACTGAATACTCACAGACGGTCGCTCCGGAGTTTTATACCGAGTCCCGCGTAAGAAATCCGTGTTTCACAGGATCAGAACTGGAATGTAAATATCGCCTATGGGGAAAATCCGCGGAACAGGGCGGGGATTCACAGATACTCAGTGCACCTCATCTCATCCTGCGGGTCGCAATTGATACCGAAGGATAATTGGAGTGAAATACCAATTTCGCACAGGATTTTTATTAGACTGAATATCGTGATATAGATAGTAAACAGCGCGAACTCGAGGTCGGGGTTCACGTTGAATAGCTCGTCGTATCCCATCAAATTAATATTACGACGTCCTTATGTTCCGTAATTTTGCAACGAGCCGACCTCACTTACGTGAAAGCAGGTTAAACCCGCGAGTTAGGACCTCTAATAGGAACTCAAGTAAGAACCAATATTTTCGTCCTTTCGAAACTACCTCTTTTTTGGTTATCAACGGTCTTGATCATAATAATATTATCGATCATGTAACTGCGCTCATCATAATATTAGGTAGGTATTATATGAGCACAGTTACATGATCGAGGAAGGGGGACACTAACATTAGTGTTTACGAATCAGACAATTAGTTTTATGGCGGGAAGTACAGCACTGAGATCACTATTTTTTGGATTTTCTCGTGTTTCACAGCTTTAATTTCTCTTGTCACACTTTGGCCAATTATTCACGGTTCCCACGATATTTTTGGGCTTGAATTTGAGGAAAACAAAGCAATAGAGCAATAACAATCGAGATCTGATTACGCTTATTGCGTGCATAGGGGAATAGAACACTGGATCCGATTGCTTTCACTTCGCCTTCACAACCCCCACAAGTTTTGTCACCTCGTTAACCAACAAAGACGTTCATTACGAAAACGTAAGACCCGCACGCGTTTCAAGGGCAGTGTTTCAAGGGATCGAGCTATAAGCGACGGTATGTTGCTCCATTCCCTTCCAAAAGCGAAAGGAGCCGTTCGAAACACTTCCAAGGTGATCTTCTTCAGATCAAATATAATTTTTAAGAGATTTGAAATTCCGATAAACAAAATGTCTTGTAAGACCATTCAAAGAGATGTCATACCAATCACGAATCGTTGAGTTCTCATTCGATATTTAATATCGAATGAGAACTCAACGATTCGTGATTGGTATGACATCTCTTTGAAATATTATTTCGTCATCATATGCCTCACACCATGCCTGCACTTCGCTTTCATTCCAATTATCAGCCGAAGGCCTGAATACATAACCAAATACTTTTCCCTCTACGACTCTCTCATTGCGAATGATAATTGTCGTTTAAACACGGTCTTTGAGGTCGTCGACGTCAACCTATCGACTTACCCGTATTTAAGGTGGGCTCGAAACACGGAGAGAAAATTTCTCTTCGGGGCTCACCGTACAAGCTTGTTGAAGGATTTTGCGATTATATTCAGATTGTAGTAACTTGTTTGCTAACGATTTGCTATTGAATAATGAGACGAAATAATTTGCTATTGAGTGATTTCGACGGAAGCCTGCAGTAACCGAAATAACTGTTTTCAACCCATAAACAAAGGCACCACTAAGGCCTTTTACGCCTACATATTTTTTAAATGTGATCATTACAATCATAGAGGAAGTTTATATTACAAACTTTTCTTTGAGTGAATTGTCGAAGAAAAGGAAGCTATTGTTCTCGGCCCAAATTGTCTAAAACTCGAATTTCCGAACAAGTTTTGTACCAAAATCCGTTCCAGATCATCCAAAAAACCGGGTACAGCGCGTAGATCCTCCGCCTCGCCTCACGACAAGTTCCCACTCAAATCAAAAGTTATTCTATTTTATGAGGTTTCAAAACAAACTCCGCAGCCTTTTCTTCATACGGAAAGAAGTTCATGAGCGCTCTTTTCACCTCAGTTCGAAACTTTTCACGGGTTTATCATCCCCCTGCACATAAATCCAACTCTGAGCAAGTTTTACATTCCGAGCCGGAAAGATACACCTGCCTACGGTGACGGTCGCTCATATTTCTTAGTTTTCTAAGAAACATTTCTTCTTCTTCTTTATCCCCAACTCAGTTCACGCTCGGGATATCCGAGTGAAATACTAGTTAAGTATTAGGGGTGTGAATAACGTGAAATATCCCGTGGATGTCACAGTGCGGAAGATATTAAGGTTCATCAAGTGAATTTGTTTTTGATTCTTTCTAAATTTAATTTATTACCCTAGGTGACCTACTAGACCATTAAAAGAAAAGACATGTGGATTATATTTAAAAAAGATTAATATAAAATTAAAAAATACAGCGATAATCTCATCTGAGTCAAGCTTTCGCAACACCATTAATAAAACTTTTTTACCCTGCGGTAAAATAATGAACCCCTTTATTATTGTACAAATTTAATATCTAAAATTCGGTGTCATTACGGGGCATCATTACGAATTGCATGGATTCCATGTATCCGAGTGTCCAAGCTCCACTGGTAACCATCTTCCGAAAAGAAATGTCACCTACCAACTATTTTGAAAATCAATCTAAATCCATCCTTTAAAAAAAACGCTGTGGTTTCGATATAGGAAAACGTTTTCTTGAAGCGAGATTTTCTTGAAAAATCCACAGTCATGCAGCATGGCTATAAAAGCGAATTATTGAAGAAATAACTGGTTTTATATAAAATGTGATGTTTGGAACGTCTCATTCAAATATGGGCAATCTTAAACTAATTGGGTAATTACAGGTATTCAAGGATTTGTCTCAATTCATGCGCTTGATACGCACAACTTCTCGGAATGAATCCAAATTTAGACGTTCAGTGGTGTTCAGATAATACTTGATTTCATAATATGAATAATGACTTACCACAATCTTATCATAATTTTCTAGGGAATAGCATCCTGGGCACGGTGATTGAACGAATTTGTAGTAGTGCCCAGGATGCTAGTATTTACCTTCATCACGAATTCCTTCAATTACTTAGGGTCGAGTACACACTGTGCTATTACTGTCATCACTGTGATTATTATGCGGTCCACATTCGACTTCCCAACCCGAATATCTCCGCGTTCCCATTTCACAAGATCGTTAGTGGTTGCGGTCGCAATGAAACAAATACCAACCAATTATTCAAGAATAGTGCCAACAAGATTCATTATCAACAGGTTGTGACAACATCAAGCCAGAAGAACATCTCATTACGGTTCAAGAGTAAATCAGTGTACAAACGCGGGCAGCTTCTCTAAATTCCTTTAATTTTGGGAAGACTTTTCAGGCAGCTGGCCATCTTTTGACATTTTATGTCTTTACTTTGCTACATAAACTCGAAAATGAAACGCGGGAATGAAACGCGGGGATGTAACGCGGGACATGTAACGGAGTTTCTGATGATTTTCGCTTACAACCGATTCGTTGCTACGGAACTTTATCTTCGCCAGTTATCATCGTACAAAAATCGTTCACCACTCGTTGGATAGCTCTCGATTTACCTAACCTTACGTTAACCACTGCGGATTGCGTGGCCGACAAGCTGCGGTATGAGCGTGATTGTTTAAATAATTGTTTATACACAGGTGATCATTCTCAATAATTTATATTGTCAACACGAATGCAAGCTTCAATAAGTTTCTGATGGGAGGGGGCGCAAAGACATAAAATGTCCCTCGTGGTTGCGTACTTGTACGAAAGCTGTACCCACCGTTTGTGTTTCATCATCAGACTTCAATACTAGTCCAAAAAACTCTGCAAATTCTTGACACAACGGTTCATTATCTTCTTTGTACAGATCACCCTTCTGTCTAGATCACTAGGTCTGAATGTCTATATTCTAAATGTTAGATTAATTATTATTATCAATTATCACTAATTATTAACAATTTTATCGAGTACCTAGTGAAAATTATTATAATTTATTGTTAGGTATTAATAATTCGTATTTATTATTAATAATAATTATTATTAATTATGATCAATTAATACGATATAATTCTGGGGTTTTTAATACTACGTCGGTAATAATTATTCTATAAAAGAAGTACCTACCAACAAATATTCGAAATTACCTTCATTTCCGTAGCACGAAACGCACCTCAGAACAACAAACTCGACATCACTTAAGCCATATGATGTTCCAAAGAGCTTGTTAGTATGAAAATGGACCTGTATTTCAACAGTTTGAGTCACGATCGTGTTGTGAGGCACAATCTTTGAGCCGTCATTGTGAACGAACGGCTGGTCCTACAAAGCTGCGGATGGTCTTAAAAAATTCTACGGAACAAACTCTATCGAAATATGAAATTAAAAAAATACCGTTCTATATGAATTTTTCGAGATATGAGATTTTCAAATTTTCACAATTTGTTTTGAACCCCTTCCCCTTGACCTAGGGTTCTGAAAAGTTTCGAGGACCATTGTGGGGTTGGTCGAAACCCATAAAAAAAATTTCGTAATTTTAACTCAACGCTAACTGGGCAAAGTGGCGCGGACGGCGTACGGCGTACGGCGGACGGCGTACGGCGGACGGACGGATTTTTTTTTATTCGATTTTCTGAATCTACGTATCTTGAAACGTAAACCAACAAATTTTGAGGGGGGGTTAAAAAAATTTTTTCTTTGGGCGATTCCAATGGTTCATTATCGAAGATAATAAACCAAAAACTCTGCAAATTCTTGACACAACGGTTCATTATCTTCTTTGTACAGATCACCCTTCTGTCTAGATCACTAGGTCTAAATGTCTAGATCCTAAATGTTAGATTAATTATAATTATCAATTATCACTAATTATTAACAATTTTATCAAGTACCTAGTGAAAATTATCATAATTTATTGTTAGGTATTAATAATTCGTATTTATTATTAGTAATAATTATTATTAATTATGATTAATTAATACGATATAATTCTGGGGTTTTTAATACTACGTCGGTAATAATTTTTCTATAAAAGAAGTACCTACCAACAAACATTCGAAATTACCTTCATTTCCGTAGCACGAAACGCACCTCAGAACAACAAACTCGACATCACATAAGCCATATGATGTTCCAAAGAGCTTGTTAGTATGAAAATGGACCTGTATTTCAACAGTTTGATACACGATCGTGTTGTGAGGCACAATCTTTGAGCCCTCATTGTGAACGAACGGCTGGTCGTACAAAGCTGCGGATGGTCTTAAAAAATTCTACGGAACAAACTCTATCTAAATATGAAATAAAAAACATACCGTTCTATATGAATTTTTCGAGATATGAGATTTTCAAATTTTCAAAATTCGTTTTGAACCCCTTCCCCTTGACCTAGGGTTATGAAAAGTTTCGAGGACCATTGTGGGGTTGGTCGAAACCCATAAAAAAAAATTTCGTAATTTTAACTCAACGCTAACTGGGCAAAGTGGCGCGGACGGCGTACGGCGTACGGCGTACGGCGTACGGCGTACGGCGGACGGACGGATTTTTTTTTATTCGATTTTCTGAATCTACGTATCTTGAAACGTAAACCAACAAATTTTGAGGGGGGGTTAAAAAATTTTTTTCTTTGGGCGATTCCAATGGTTCATTATCGAAGATAATAAACCAAAACGATGCTAATCTTGAAGTGATGAAGTGATTGTAGTCGCCACTGTAGATCTCATACCTGCATTGAGAATCAACGATCGATAGAATGCTAAGTAAATAATGTCATTATCTTTCCCTCCTTCTTTCTCAACCGGGCTGGGGACCGGCTACGGCGAAGTTAAAAGAAACATATTTTTTGAAGGTTTTCCACCAATAAGCTCAGTGGAATAGATAGTGGAACTGGAAAGTTAAATTGGAACCGTACGGTTAAATTGTAACCGTTCCAGTTAGCAGAACGGTTGCAGAAATTTCCTGGAACGACCCATCTCTCGTTGTGACTTACAAGACTTGTAATTCCAGTAATGAAGTTACCATTCATATGGCATGGTTACTTATGAATGGCAACTTCATTACTGGACTCATTTGAATGTGGTAGTTTCGTGACATCAGCTATTTCGTTATCCTCCTACCTTGTACTTCGCAAAAGCAAATTTACGGAAACGGACTAACGAGGTATTACTGTACCTGGTTTACAGCATCAAAATTTTAATACATTTAATGTATTTATTATTTTGTCTGTGTGTTGCCCCAAACAGATACGGCGAATCGAAATGATGGGGTTTTCACAGACTACAACGCTGACCTCTTCGCGACGCTCCCCAGATCCCTGTGAAGGCCAGAAAATTATCAATGCGAGAGGGCGGTCAGCCTCCGTCGGAAATCCCGTGACTGTGAACCCCAGATATCGTTGAGAATCCTGTATAAATTCTTCCGATCGCCTCCAGATCGGCATCAGTTCGATTTGAACCTCCACTCAGAGCCCAACCGACCGTTCGACAAACAGTGCCGAGTTTTCACAATGGTCTCCTTCAAGATCTTCAGCGTTTTCGCACTCCTGATGACCGTTCTAGCCGTGGCTTTCGCCTCTCCCGTACCCGCTGAAGACGACGCACCTGAACGTATCGGTAAATGAATTATTTAATTGTCTCGCTCATTCAAACTCACGTTAACTGACTAGTTCTTGTAAATCAGAAATTAAAGCATTAAATTTTAATGGCTCACATCCCAACTGATGAACAATTATGAACATATTACATCTCAACAAGCACTAAAATTTGAATTATGAACTCCAACTTAACTGAGATACTTTGAAGACTTGTAGGAAATAACATGCTGATTTTAGGTATACCACATACTGAGGTTCCCCGAATCGACCTTAGCCACTTTTTTTTCGCTTAACAAAACACTGCAAATACAGGAACGATTAATCATCCTCTGTACAGATCACTGTTCTGTTTTATTTCATACAATGTACTTTAACGTGATAAATAAACTATTCAGCATTATAATTCTGGGACGTTTCGACCACCACATCATGTGGGCCACCGACTTGCCTCAGTCTGATTCACGCTCATGTTTTATGCCAAATTTTCTTTGTTGATTCGACACTTGTATACAGATATAATCGTAACCTAAGAGTCCACCTCAAGTTGGCGGCTCATTTTGTGTAACACATCTTTACTTAGCTGACTGTGGCCATTCGCTCATAAATTCAAGGCGCTCGACTGTAATTTTTCCTTATTCGTTTTTGCAGAAGAGTTGGAGCTCTACGCGCGCACTGCAGGGGACGAGGGTCTTGTAAGAATGAAACGCGCGTCTTGCGATGTCTTCAGTTTTTCATCCAAATGGGTGACACCGAATCACGCCGTCTGTGCTGCCCACTGCATCGCCTTGGGAAAACGCGGAGGTGAATGTAAAGGAACCGTCTGCCACTGCAGAGCGTGATGTCTAAAACACTGAAGTCAGCAGCACTGTCACCTGCTGATCGTCGTTGTGTACATATTCCAGTTTGTAAATAAACATTAAGTATTACGTATATCGTGCTACTTCGTCCAACCCTAATCCACCAACCATTTACACAGGCCGTAGCTCAAGGTTGTCTTTCTAGTACCCGTACATTTCTAATCTACTTCAGTTGTACCTACGTAATGAAATTGATATTTCCCCTACACGGGCGTAGGGCGATTACACTTACATCTACAGCAACATTTGAGGGCTGTATCCATGACAACAACGGACATTACCGACTGCAAACACGAAGCCGATCCTTCCACAACGATTCTTACACTGTTTTGGTCTCAATTTCCTTGTGATTTCCATAACTACGAGTATGCGAAATAAAAGGAATACTAGGAAGTCTTCCATTGTATCGGTGTAGATTTTGAACGTACACTTTGAAGGCTCCTAAAGCTAATCTCTATTCACTATAAAGCTTTCAAATAAATTTGAACAACACGGAGTAAAACGAGTATTGATGCTGGGTTTCACACGCCACATCGAGTGTATACAAACTACGAATTACATTAAATATGAAATTTTCATATTTTTCACACCTTTACTCAGCATTATGTATGTCTGAAATGAGTTATGGGGCTGATCTAGAAGTATGCCCTGGATGTGATCACTTATCGTAAAAAAATCCAAATTTGAAAATCAGAGACACGTGTTTCATTGGTTTGTGTTTGTTACCTTCAATATCGAACCATTGGAAGCGACCAAGGGGGGAAAAAAAAGTGTAAAATAATATATATTTATTTATGTATTTATATATTTATGTATGAGTCATTCCAAACGATAAGAACTTAACTCTCGATAGAATTGAGATAAAAAGTTAAAATTTGCACAAAAAATCTGTCTTGGCAATCGAAACGCCAAGTTCGTAGATGGGCAGAACTGAGCCACTCTAAGGGAGCTTTGGGGAGTTTTAAACGGTGAAAAAATTATCCATAAATTCCAAAAATGCAGCAGTCTGAAAGGGTTCTTTACGCTGAATATGATGGTGAAGTCAGAATTGCGATATCTTATTCCGTTCTCAAACTGGAGCTATTTGAAGATGCGGAGACGAAAATTGTTATAAAACCGGAAAAATAGAGACATTTTACAGAAAACTAGTTATTTCTTCGAAAATTCGGTCTTATAACCATGCTGCTATGACTGTTGGTTTTTTTTTCTTGTAACCTATAATTTTATTTGGTAAACGTTAAATCGACAGTGAGGAATTGAGACCTCGTATCTCCATTTTTGTCAAGTCGGGATTTTGGTTCGTAGTAGGTATGTTCCTTGGTTTTTACCGATTTTAGCGCCTATTTGGTGGATTTTTGAAGTATTTCGGCACAAAAGTGAAACATAGTGGTGAAAGGAATTTGAAATGGACGGAATAATAAAGAAATAAGGACGTTTTCTCGCTATCGTGTAAAGTATGCAAAATGTGAGATACGAGGTCTCAATGCTTCACCGTCGAAATTCGTCTTGATATTCCTGTTTCTTCCGAGGTAGTTCAAGGTTTCCCAAGGCACATTCAAGGTCTATAAGACCGATCAACTAGAAAACCTCGAATTTGTCTTGGAAAGCCTTGAGTGTGGTTTGAGAGGCCTTGGATATTAGTTGGGTAAAATCGTGCATTTGTTTTTTAAAGCCTCGAATTCGTTTTGAGAAATCTAGAATTTGACTTTTAAAATGCTACAAACACCGTTTTCGGGTTCGAACGCCCAAAGTGTGTTTTCGTGTATTTCAACCCTGAGCGAAGAGTAACTTACTGTTACACTTATCAGCCAGCAGACGCCCTGGCGGATCCTCCCTTCGAACGGATATTTCGCATTGTTTTTATCACTTGAATCTGAACCTTTTTCTTCTTTTTTCGCCCGAAACACCGTCAAGGACTCAGCTCCAGATCGCTCGCCTCGATAACCGACTGGATCAGGTTACCAGGTTCATCTTACGCCCTTAAAACGGTCTTTGGCGCAACACAGGACGGTCCTTTCCCTTTCCATTGTCTCAACTCGGTGAATCCGTTCGGATCTCATCTGAATTGAAATCAGACTTTTCCTCAGCCGACATTTCGTCATTTAGCGTTTCGAACCTTAACGAAGCCAACAATATCGTACTATATTGTAATTGTAGCGCAGTTGGAAGTTTATACCGCTGTTAACCAATTTGTAGTAACTTTTGCATTTTTAGCTCTTACCTGTAAAAATTCACTTATAAACACATAAATTCAATGTTGGTTAAAATCTGACAATTCCAAAAGTCCAAGACCTTAGGCTTGACCATTGTTCCCCAAGGCACTGTGCTCGCGCCACTGTACTATTTCATCTATGCCAACGGATCATCTGACAATCCTTGTATTGGGCTTCATGGATGACTCTGTGATGATAGTTACGCGCATGACTTGGAAGCAGATGGCTTGACGTTTTTATTACTACACATCCATGTACATAATACATAGGTGTGTAGTAATAAAAACGCCTTGGCGCCAAGGGGAGATTTCGAAACGGTGCTTGTGACGTGGTTAGGACATATCTACATACAGGTACAGAATTAGTAGTTTTAATTGCTTGTGACCAATTTTCGAAAACCAAGGCAACTATCTGGTGTAGTTGCTTGGGCGTGCTATTGATAAAATACTTCGTGCGTTCAATCTGGTAGGTCTCACATCACTTCTCTTCTTGAATACGCCGAGGGACTTACGCACATATAAAGCCAATCGATAAACATACGTCATTCTTGGAGAGCGCACTTCAAAATCCTCGTTAAGGTTCACTATTCGGGTGCGCCTGTATGACTTCGGGCGCTATACGTAAGACAGTATCGACAACCAAATTTAGATTACCAAAACTACTCGCGTACGCACCTCTCCAAATGGGTATACCATAGATCAATATGCTATAGACATAAGCATAGAAAACCATACGCAGATATTTACGGCTAAGCCAACCTCTCAGTAAGACGAAGAGGTGGAATGTTTTCCCAATCCTTGCTACTAGACTTTGTAATGTTCTTTCCACTTCATGACATTGTGCTGATCAAGCAACAGCCCTAAATATCTGATGGCGTTTACGTTGTCCAGTCTTTGACAAGTAAGCGTACCATGTTCTGAGCCACAATTTCCCTGTTGTATAAATAATAAAAATAGAAATTTCTATTTTTGAATCTACTGGTTTTCCAACTAAATTGATCGAAAATGATATATTTTGTTTTGGAGATGTTAACTGTTGAACTGTTCATGGCAAACCATTTTGTTACTTTGTTAATAATTAATTCAGCACTTGAATGAGCTTGCTGCCACTTCTTGTCTTTCACTATCATGGCCACGTCATCAGCGAATGCAACAAATCTACCTCCGGTGTTTATTGAAAATAGGTCGTTTATGTGTTTGTCCACTTCGACCATAACAGCACCTCACTGTGCTACGGGTTTGTGGAACTCGGTGAATAGGATATTTGGTAAAATTTGATCGAATTGAACAAATCGATGTTGATGTAGCGATGATGGTATCGATGTTTCACGGTCGATGTTCCGTCGAGAGAGCGGAGATAATTTTTCCCACCCCCCCACCGCGTCACGACGGGTACCGGACCACAACCCCCACTACATTTCGTATCCCCCCCCCTTTCTATCACCTCCTGACTCCAACCCCCCCCCCCCCCCCCAACCAAACACAAACCCTTCCATCACCCCATTCGTCGAGTTATTATCCGATTTTAATACCCCATGGTGGGGGGGGGGGGTTGTTTTTCTGTTCCCGTTTCCAAGTTCGAAGCTCCTGTCGTCTCGTGACCTCCTGGTGGCGGAGGGTCCCGACGCTGACGTGGAGGTGGCAAAACGACCGCCCCCCCTCCCCCTCCCACTACGGCGGGGGGCAATGTGGAGGGGGCGATACGAGACTCAGTCATCCTTCGCCCTCTACTCCCTTCGCAGACCCTCGAGAACCGTAAAGGGTGGGCAATATCGACAGAAAATTATCGATAGGAATTACTTGTACCATCCAAGCCCCAACATCAGTGGTACTACCGATTAACCAAGGATTGAAAAAAATATAAAAGAACTTTCTACAGTGTTCCCGAGCAAAGTGGAAAGTACGTGAGCTGCAGTCCACTGGCAGAAGAAAAATAGAAAAAACCAGGAAAATTTACGAATGGCATTACTCGTACCTACGATCCTGCTGAAATCACACTGTTACAGAATTTTTCTATAACTCTTTAAACTTTCGAAGACAAACTGAAAGTCATAAACGCCAAAGTAAACGCTTGCATACGAGTCTGCAACACATTGAGACATTTTCATGTTGTGTGCAAACAAACTTCGTATCAAGTCATGCGCATATCATAATTCGAATTTAGAGTTCCCTCAAGAGTTTGTATACCGAGTATCAGCTTTCTAGGATGATCAGGGCCGAAACTGGGAAGTAATATCAAACTGTAAAGTACCTACCTAATTCCAATAACGAACAACTTCACTTCTGATGGTCATAATTTTGTCAATATAAATTATTGAGAATGATCACCTGTGTGTAAACAATTAAACAATCACGCTCATACCGCAGCTTGTCCGCCACGCACTCCTCAGTGGTTAACGTAATATGGTTAGGTAAATCGAGAGCTATCCAACGAGTGGTGAACGATTTTTGTACGATGATAACTGGCGAAGTTAAAGTTCCGTAGCAACGAATCGGTTGTACGTGAAAATCTCTAGAAATTTTTCATAACGCTTTCTTCGTCACATTGTAATGTCACACTTTTTGAGTGATGTGCCATAGTAAAGACATAAAATGTCAAAATGTAGATGTCAGCAGTCGACACCCTCCCCGAACCAATCAAAACATCATTGGATACGCAAATAAACTGAATAAATGTTGCCTAGAAGCAATAAACGACACAGAAATTTAAAAGATATTAAATGTCAGGTAATAAGAGTGAAGTACACTTACATTTCCAGTCCGTCCTTAGCCAAAACGCCAACAATCAGCATAGAAACGTGGTCAAACGAACGATAGCAGCTTTGAGCGCTCTGGCGTCCTTTCTGAGGCAACCTTATCTCTCTACACTGAGAAGAAATAGTATAGTAGGAAGCAACAACTAAAAACGTCAAACCATGTCTTTATCCTTAGCTTTTGCCCACTTTTGAAGAGGGTGTCGACTATTAGTGCAGTGTCGACTTCTAACGCATTACCTTATTTCTTATTCCCATAAAATCCACCTCAAACGCTCTATTGAAGTATTGCTTGAAAACTGATGATAAACCAACGAATTTCAATTGAGGTTTCCCAAAAATCACTTAAATCGGGTAGTTTTCGGAATGATTTGCCATTCTGAACGATATCGAAGGTTTTCTCCCAATGAACAGAAAAAAAACCCCAACGGCCAAAGCCTTGACAAGGAAAGTACGATAAGGCCTTCCGTACGTTTGTGGAAAGACGTAATCGGATGGTTTGAAAGCCGAAGCCGTTTTCGACGGTTTATTGGCGACGGTAGTGGAGATCCGTGTCCTTTCCGAACACTTTGCAGCGAGGATTGACAGACCTGAGGCATCTCCCGGCTTGGAGAATTTCACTTGTTACTCCGACAACTTCCTCAGAGAAAACTGGTTGAAAATAAACAAACAAAAAACTATTTGCAATAATAGTGTGATTATGTCACAGTTGCAACTTTGCACTATAATCTACAGTGACTGTTAACTTACTTATATGTACACTTTTATGTGGGTACCTACCGAGATTTTTCGTAGTTACATTAACTCCAAGAACGATGGTGACGTATACGTCACACCGAACAGGTTCCGGCGAAACCTAGTTCATGTCGCTGCAGGTCACTGTGTCGATTCAACTTGTGTTGATTCGGATTTTTTCAAGTCTCGTGGGGGTCTGCTCCGTCAGTCTGTTGCATGAGCTTGCTCGAAGAAGGTGATTCTATTTTGGCTTATTATCTTTGATAATAAAACATTGGAATCGACCAAAGAAAAAAATATTTGACCCCCATAAGGATCCTTGAAACTTTTCATGACCCTAGGTGAATGGGAAGGGGTTCAAAACAAATTTTAAAACTTTAAAAATTTTAGATCGCATTTAAATAGAGTTTAATTTTTAGAATTTTCTAACACCATCCGTTCGTACACAATGATGGCTCAAATTTGGAACAGATCAAAAGTCGTCAACATGAGACTGAATCATGCGACAGCCTGTCGGATCAATTTTCATACTAGCCCAGCTGAATCGAACAGCACATGGTTTCGGATATCGAGTAAATTAATAATAACTAATAATAAGTAACAATTAATGAAAAATATTAATAACTATAACAATAATTTTGAATATTTTACACTACTTGATAATAATGATTAACTAATGATAACCCATGATAATAATTGATTCAGTGATCTATACCTACAGGAGGGTGGTCTGCATAAAATAGATAATAAACTGATTTACAGTTTTTTGACGTTTTCGAGCCAAATTTCAGGAACTCAATTTTATTCTTCTATCTGAATCGATTATAACAATTTTTCGACGTTTTTGAGTCAAACATTGGTCATGTAGAAGATCGATTTCATCCTAAATGAACCCATCGATTCTATTCAAACTCAATCTTTTTCGAGTCGAATTTTGGAAATTCTGATGAGTCAATCTAACTCAATTTTCTTCCTTTATCACAATAACAATTTTATAACATTTTTTCGACGTTTTTTAGTAAGAAATTCGTCTTGTAGAAGACCTTACACGATTGCACCATAGTCGCCTGATGGGCAATATTATGTAAATAAAACATTGATTGATTGATTGTAGAAGATCGATTTCATCCTAAATGAACCCATCGATTCGATACAAACTCAACCGTTTTCAAGTTTTTTTGACGTTTTCGAGTCGAATTTTGGCAATTCGGACGAGTCAATATAACTCAATTTTCTTCCTTTATCCGAATCGATTATAACAATTTTTCGACGTTTTTTAGTAAGAAATTTGTCTTGTAGAAGATCGATTTCATCCTAAATGAACCCATCGATTCGATTCAAACTCAACCGTTTTCGAGTTTTTTTGACGTTTTCGAGTCGAATTTTGGCAATTCCGATGAGTCAATCTAACTCAATTTTCTTCCTTTATCCGAATAGATTATAACTTATAATTATAATTTTGGACGTTTTTGAGTCGTTTTTGGCCCTCATAAGATCGATTTCATCCTAAATGAACCCCTCAATTTAAATCAATTTCGAGCTTTTTCGAGTTTTATGGCTGAGTTTTCTGATTCTCATGTCTACTGACCCATTAAACAACACCTTTCCGCATTCCGAGCTGTGTCTTGTCAGTAGTTTACGAGTAAAACGACCCTTATCGGGAGGGTATTATTGTGGAAGAGCTCCATAACCGAAAACAATACATGTATAGCTATAAGTAAGTAGTACCAATTTAAAAACATTTTAGCGAGTGAAGTGTCACCAAAACCCCGTTTATTGATGGAAAATGAGTTTCTCTGGGAGTGGTAGGTACTGCCTAACAGTGACAAATAAAGATATTACGCAAGATATGGAAAGATTTCTATATTATTCCCGGAGAGGAGATGCCTCGTAAAAGACGGTGCGTCATAGTTCTCAGCGGTTGGAAGAATTCGTTTAAGTGAAAGTGACTGGGCGAGAACATGAGTTTTTAAGTTCGTTTGTCTACTTTACGAGGCGCGTCCCAAAGAATTCCTGATGGTGTGACTGGTGGGTCAGTAACGCTGTGATTTTACACCTGTTGATCACTGCGGATTCTGGTAGCGATTATAATGACAATGTCCGATCTCAAACGGGTTTTGAAGACTGGAGGCGGTTTTCTGGGTCGTTAATGGATTGTCACTGACACGACGATATGCGGCTGGGAGACAGTTGAAGTGAAAGGTTGTTTTTTATGAAGGGGCGTCTCAGGGGAGTTTCGTCCTTCGAAAAGGGACATACTTCTAATGATGCCATAATTAGAGATTTTTCGAGACATTTGGGGCAAATGTGTACAAATTTAACAAGTTTCAACTGAGTCAGGTGGCAAGGTAAGTGCGAGGTTGGTGGCGAGGATACGTAAACTGGTCTACATATGCCAGGACGTGGTGGACTTCCTTACTAATGACACTAATAGGATGCTACGCGGGAGCTGTGGCCGATCGGTGCCACTCTAACACCACCTAGATAGCGAAAAAACTAATGATTAAGGATCTGTTCGATTAAAATAAGAGATATCCTGAAGACGAATTGTGGAGGTAAGGATAAACAATCCTAAAGTATTCTGTTTGTTTAAGGATACTTTAATATCCTACCACTTCATCATTTGGTTAACCTTTGTTAGAGACCCCACGTGGTATTCGGAAGGTTAACCAAATGATGAAGTGGTAGGACATTAAACAAGTATCCTTAAACAAACAGAATACTTCAGGATTGTTTATCCTTACCTCCACAATTCTTCTTCAGGATATCTCTTATTTTAAACGAACAGATCCTTAATCATTAGTTTTTCGCTATCTGGGTGGTGTTAGAGTGGCACCGGCCGGCGAATACACGTAGTGCATGGCTCATTCACCACTACTTTTCCAGATTGCGCTAAATGTCACTATTCACCTGAAATTCCCGTTATTTAACATTACATATTTTTGTGTACATTAAACTGAATCGCTTCATTCGATATCTACCTACCTATCCTAGTGTTTTATAACCATATCTTCAATCTTCTTCAATCAAATATCAAATCTTTCTTGAAACCAGACAGCAAGTACAACAATCAACCACAAAGAACATTTAATACTTTACAAGGTAGAAAGAGGAGTACCTATAAAAGAAAACGTTTGTGTAACTTAAGTTACACAATTCGTGTACTGTTGTGAAGTATTTCAAACTCTCAACCAAACCCAACTCTGGTTTTATGTTGAACGAACTGGCTTTAATTTGAAGGGCAGTAAAGTTAATGTGGATAGTTGACGGTGAAAGATGAAGTTTTTAACGATTTGGCTAATGTCTCCATTACCTTTAGGTTAATCACCCTTTAGTTAGATTTGGTGAAAGTGGGCATAAGGAAATGAATGTCCTGCCACTTCATCATTAGGTTAATAAGGCTGCAATAATCTCAATTGATAAATAAGTTAACGAAAATGACCTGCCATTTCTGGAGGAAGGTGTCGCGAAAGCACGGGCTCAGGACCTCCTAAAATTGTTCGTGTATCTGTAAACTGTGTGGTCAAGTTTCTGTTGGTAATGTCAGTCAGGTTGTTATCATACGTCAAATATATGTTTTTTGTGGCTCGGTTCGTTTTATGTGAAACTTTCTTCGCCAGAATTGATCTCAGTAGCTGTGAGAGAACTTCGGGGCTCTACATCTGCATTACCTTCTCGAAGGGAAGTTACACGGCTCTTCACTTTGCCTTTCTCCCTTTTGTGATTCGCTCGGAGACACCGGAAGTGCACGTTTTTGGATCTACTGGTCGTAAACCCGAAGGACGGCGAATCGACGTACGGGTTAATATTTTGTTGCTTGGCTCGGATTGATTTGTTACCTTGACAGTAGAACGTTAAAATATTAATATGGCCATATGGATAGTAGTTAGGGGTTTATCAGTAGGTGGCTCCCAGTATTTCCCATGTGAATCCTGCTTTGATGATAGCTACAAATCAGTATAGCTCTAGAAAATAAGTATGTGAGTTATATCTCAAAAACTAGACTTGTTATAGAAAAACGGGTTTCAGTTTTGGATTCACCACACTGAAAACCCCCAAAACAGTTTAAACCCTCATCTCCTCTGCAACAAACACGCCTTTTGTGACCAGTGTAATGATTGCAGAGGATTTGCTATTCAATAGACGAAATCCGTACCAGACAAAAATAAGGGTTATTTTTGTGAGTTCTTCACTTTTTGTTTATCACAATGAAAACACGAAGATTATCGAGGAACGACGTCTGAAATTCAGTTCCAAGTAACAAATGCAAATAAGGCGCCCGCACATTAGGTGCAGGTACAGTTGGCACCGAGTGCACGCATCCTGGACATAATTGGCCCGCGCAAATTGCGATGGGACGATCGATGAAGCCCGTTTGAGTGGGCGAGTCGTAATGGCTTCGGCGGCTCTTATCCCGGAAATATCGTACCGTGATTAATTTGCTCAGAGTGATACGGGGAATTTCAAAGACCTTCGCCTCCCACAAACGCCTGACGACGAGGTCGCGGGAATCCGAAAGGGGCGTCCCGGGTTGGGTCCTTGTGCACATTATGTATATTATACAAAATTGATATGCGACGATGATGATCAAAATAAGTAATCATTAACATCTTATAATATACGATATGCTCTTATCGTTGGCGTCATAAAGGAAGATACGTCTCCAGGAATTGCTTTCTCACCGGTGGATATAAACGAGGCGGAATGCTTCAAGAAGGCGTGAAGTCAGAAGACGTCAGACATTGAAACAGCTTGTGGTTTTGAAAAATCGAGTAATTTGTTTTATTCGATTTTCTGAATCTACGGATCTTGAAAAGTAAACCTCAAATTTGGAAGTTTGAGTTTTTGAAGTTGGTAACTTAGAAACAGGAGGATCACTTGTCTAGTTCTTGTGTATTTGGAAGGTTTTATACTAAGTATACCACACGTATAAGTAGTAAACGATACTTTTTTCTGCCAACATCGTATTATTTCCTTCAATTTCACTAGGATAAATTTTCTGCAGGACTGGTCATTTTGAAGGTACATACATAATATATATGAAACAATCAATCAATTTATTCCACAATTTTTACCTCAAGGGCTGGTTGTGGGGATCAAGGGGAAGTATGGGACTGTAATTTTCATGGGTCGCTTCGTCTTGATCAGGGTACTATGGGGGATTTAGTCCTAGTCCGGCAGAGTGGGTGCGTTGTCCCTCAGGACTCTTCTTCTTAACCTACGAGTACGTTCACCATGTATGAAACATGAAGAAAACTCGAATGTTTCACCTTTTGGAAAATTTAATCTACTTTAAAAATGTTGCATATATGCATATTATATATAACAATTTTTCAAACTCGCAAAGTTGAGGAGTTATTGGCGAAAATCCGAAAAAAAGTGCGAAAAAATCGCAGTTTTCCGGACACCATTTTGTTATCACAGCACCCTGAGGGTTGAAAATCCGGATTCGTTCTCACAGTGATGATTCAAAACCCATATTAAAAATTAGGTAATACTCTATTTAATGTAAGTTCAATGTATGTGTCGCCTGGAATTGCTGGGTCACAGTTAGCCTATTTGAACATTATAACCAGCACAATTGCACAAAGTTTGCATCTTGGTTTCTTGCAGGGGTGAAGACTTGGAGAAATTTGAAAGAAAAACTAATTGATAGAGGAGACACTGTAGACAAGCGCATGACACCAGCTAATGTTAAATGGCAGCCACAACCAAAATCAAGTATGAAAGGCGGCCATTCTTAACAAACAACTTCTTTTTTGGAGCCCAAAAGCTAAACAACATCCTGAAGGACATTTATTCAATTTCGGTCGTCCAAAACCCAGACAAAAGGAATATTTTTAGAACCACCCACAGTATCATAGAGACGAAACCCAACAATTGGAAGCATCCTTTCCCACAAACGGCCTCAGCAACCACACAGTCCCCAGTCAATTGGTCTTCACTCCTGCAAGAAACCTAGCATACCTGAAAACTTTGGGCAATAGTGCTGGAAGAACCACAGTCCACATCACCAAATAATCCGACTTTCTACAAATCAGCCGAACCAAGAATTGCTTGTACGGATTGTTGTGCCAGCATTGCCAGACGTTTTATGTGGGGAAAACGATTACACCCCTGAACATGAGGATGAACCGGAGGACTGGACTTGCCGATTAGCCATCAGGCAGCCACGCACGGATCCACATTTGATGGCTGCTTCGTTGCCTTCCACCATCAGCCTCAGATCTCCTGGTAAAGCAATTGGAACAAGCTAACTCTAATGTCTTGGGAGCCTATGCAAGGCCTGGTCTGAATGAGCACCGATAACGACGGCAATAACTCAATACTTTTATTATTATACTAGTTTTATTACACATTTAAAAAATTTTATTTTCCATTATTTGAATCAACATCTAAATTCCCCACAGAACTAACACAACTACCATCATTCCCCCTTTTACCTCTTCCTGTCCTGTATACTCTGATCAGAAACAATGGCAACCCACCATCATGCCATCACGAAGACAACCACTTATAATCGACAATACTCTATCGAAGGCGTGGGCCGAAATGTCAGTTTTAAGGGGGGGAAAATTGGAACCCAAAAATTCCAAAAATGAAACGGTCTAAACAGTTTTTTACTCTGAACACGATAGTGAAGTTAGAATGGCTATACCTTATTCGGTTCTCAAACTGGAGCACTTTGAAGATGAAGAAACGTGGTTGTTACTTGAGATGTTCTTCATGGTTCATCTGCTCTAATCTGATAACGGAATTAGATATCGCAATTCTGACTTCACCATCGTGTTTAGTGTTGAAATATCTGTTACACGTCAAAACAATCGAGACAACATTAAATGTTAATAAATTTTAATATAAATCCACTACAACGGAGACATTTTACATAAAACCAGTGATTTTTTCGGAAATGCGCTCTTATAGTCATGCTGCTTGACTGTGGATTTTGGTTTATTTTTATTTTTTTTTTTTTATTTTTTTTTTTTCAACGCGAAGAGAACTACCCTAAAAGTCGCCTTGTCCTCCAAGAACTCCTGTATGATTTTTCCCCCATTGCGACGGCTTGACAAATGGAATTTCAATGTTAGTAGAGTGGTTATGAGCGATGATTCGTACTTTACGGTGTAAACACGCTGAGTGATAGGTCATGTTGATAGGTCACGTCTTCAATCGATTTGGTCTACTAACGACCTAACGCGACTTGAACGCCATCAATGTGAATCAGTTCTTACAAGAGAAAAACCCCATAGTCACTCCATGGCCGGCTCGCTCTATAACAGCCTAACCGAATGGGAGTTTCGTGAAGGGCCGAACGGGGTACGGATTTCGCCGACTGTCGTGAAGTGTAAGGATAATTCGATTTGTTTGCGGGACCCTCGTTTGGGGTCGCCCCGGGGGAGAACCTGGTTAAGGGGTTAAGAGGATCACCGGTCCACTTTTTCTACAACTTCGTAACAACTGACGGATGTCGTAATCAAATGTACGATGTTGCGACAAGTTGCGTAATTCTAGATCTACAAAAGGACGTTTTTCAAAGCGAAATATTTTGCTTTTGATATTGCATCACTTGTAAGTCCACCCCTGTGCAGGATAATCATATCCTCAAGTCCCGAACTCCTACTTTCGGTTAAGCCGTTCGAGCTCTAGCGATTGAAAGCGTTTTGACGGTGATTTATGTGAAACCAAAACCAGCCTTCTTTCATTTTCCGGTAGGGTGTTATTTCCTGTTTCGTGATCTTGAAATGAAGGACTAGTGATTTCGATGGTACCATGAAATCATTACTGGTAGGTGGAGAGTATTCAATCAGAAATGTTGCGTTATTAGTTGGATGTATGATATTAGATACCTACATAAATATATTACGATATAATATGTTTCATATTATGTATGATATAATATTATTATATATACTTATATATTTATATTATAATAAAAAATAAAAGTCCACGGTCATGCAGCATGGCTATAAGAGCTAATCTTTGAAGAAATAACTGGTTTTATGTAAAATGTCTCCATTTTACTGGTTTTATAACAAATTTTGTCTCCTTTTTTCCCGAGTAACACATCAGTTTACGGATTTTGGTTCATTATCTTCGATAATGAACCATTGGAATCGACCAAAGAAGAAAAATCGAATTGAATCGAATTGAGGAGTTCATTTAGGATGAAATCGACCTTCTGAGGGCCAAAAACTACTCAAAAACGTCCAAAAATTGTGATAATCTATTCGGATAAAGGACAAAAATTGAGTTAGAGTGACTCATCGGAATTTCCAAAATTCGACTCGAAAACGTCAAAAGAAACCTTCAAAAATGTTGAGTTTGAATCGAATTGAGGGTGCTGAAGTAGGTCTAGTTGATTGATGGTCTTGAGGGGAGGAATGACTGGATGAGACCACGGTGGGGGGGGGGGGGGAGATTGAGATCAGGGGCCGTGGGGCCGAATGAGGGAGAAATAGCGGCGGTGATGGGGGCCGAATGAGGGGGGACTAGTGGTGGTAAGGGGGCCGAATGAGGGGTGAGTAGTGGTTGTGATGCGGTTGGGGACCCTTGGGAGGAGGCATCAGGGGCAGTGGTGACTTGACGATGATAGACGAAGGGGGAGGGAGGTGATTGCGGGGTGTTCGTTTGGTGGTGATAATATGGAGGGGGCCGATCGGGGGATAAAGAAAGAAGGGGCCTAGGGACACCACTGGGAGTTCCAATGGGGGGGATCCTAGTGGGGGTAAAATTTGGGGGGCGGGAACACGGGGAGCGGCAGACCTGAGTTCCTCATCTATAAGTGCCGCTAGGGGCGCACAGTGTGTCGTTTCACGAATCTACCTGGACGAATCTATCTTAACTGTTCAATACATGCAATATATATCCAGAAATATTCACTTACTGATTTCCTTAAGCTGGTCATGTCAAGAAAGCTACTATACACAAATATTCAAGTACAAATATACTAAGTACTAAATACAAGAAATAATGGTCAGGATGCAAGATGTAGGATATGTATTATTATTACGAGGGAAAAGACAGAAAACGCCGGTGGTATAAAAGGAACGTAACAAGTGCTTTTTAATTAATTATGAGAACATACGAGATAATGTTATCAAATGATAAAGCCGTGTCGGCCCGACACAACGCACTCTGTTGAGGTATAAAAAGACTGTTTATGCTACATCTTCTCCCTAAGTGAATACAAAGAAAATCAATATCTTCAAGTATAAAAAATTACACCGAACCTACGAAATCAAATGTCAGAGTTACTACGTTCAAAATTAAATATACATTTCTATTCTAAAATAATTCTTTTCTAAATAACAGAAACGGTAGCATTGATTTTCAGTCATTGTACCTGGTACTATTAAAACATTAGTCTGTCTGGTTGCTTCACAATCCGTCCACTTCTTGTTGTGAACTCGGGAGGTGGATCTTTGGATGGTGAGTTAGGGCCCAAAGGTCCTCTGTTAGATGGCAAAGAGGCCTCTGCTGGTTGAGCTTGAGGCTTAACAGGCGAAGTCCTCCGATCTTCAACTTCGATGGTAGGGGAAGTGGTCATATTAGTGAGCTCAGGCTTACGTTCACGTATGTGAATGGAGTTTCGTCGATGTTCTTGACCAGTTGTTGCGTCGCGAACAATGTAGGATCTAGGATGTGGAAGAGTTTTCGAAACCCAGCCTTCCCTCCAAATACTTGAGTCCTTGGCTTGTACATAAACTGGCTGATTCAGGCTGAAGATTTTCTCTCTCTTAGCTGACGAGTCAAAGTGTTGCTTTGATTGCACCTTAAGATCCTCCATTCGACATTTCACATCCTCGTCGGGTAAGCCAGGAAGGAGAAGCTCACGTGTAGATGGTGCCTTTGTCCGCAGAAGTCGGCCCATGAGCATTTGGCTGGGGCTATAGTCCAATCCAGTTAGAGGTGTAGCTCTGTATTCAAGCAAAGCTAGGTTTAAGTCACTTCCAGAGGCGATCGATTTCTTAATTAGTTTTTTGGCTATACCAATTCCTTTTTCGGAGAGTCCATTTGATCTTGGGTAATGGGGACTTGACGTCTTGATCGAAAAACCCCAAGAGTCAGCAAACTGCTTCATCTCCGCGCTAGCAAAAGGGTTGTTATCACAACGTATTTGTTCAGGGATGCCAAAAGTACTAAAAAGTATTTTTAGTTTCCTGATGATCTCGCCGGCTGTTTTCTTTTTCAATGGGATGATTTCCAGCCACCTCGAATAGTAATCTTCCACAGCCAGGAATGTATAGTTTTTGTATTCACCAATATCCATGCCTAAGCGTTGGAATGGATACGCTGGAACAGTTGACGGTATAAGAGGCTCCTTTTGGTTGTTTTCCTGAAACATCTGGCAGACAGAGCATCTACCTACGAAGTCAGCAATCTCTGAAGACATTCGAGGCCAATACATGATCGTACGGATCCGGGCAACAGTTTTGTTAATACCCAAGTGGGCTAACGAATGAATTTGGTCAATCAACCTCCTCCTCAGCTGCTCAGGTACTATAATTCGGGCATTATAGAAGATTAAACCATCCTTTTCAAACAGGTCGAGTCGCAAGTCATGAAATATTTTCATTTCCGGGGACAATAGCTTGCGGTTTACTCCGCTCCATCCATTATTAATATATTCTTTTAAGCGAGAGCAAATGGGATCCACGTCCGTCGCGTGCTTGAGTGCGTCTAATTCTTCAGTTGGAATTGGGAGGTATTCATCGAGTGATACAGAATGAACTATTTCACTCATATCAACATCCTCCGGTCCTGTGTCTGGCAGGTGCGCTCTTGATAGCATATCTGCCACATACATTTGTGATCCTGGTATGTATTTGAGAGTAAAGTCATATTTTAGAATTTTGAGCTGCATCCGTTGCAAACGAGCTGTATTTTTATGAAGCTCATTTTTTACGACTTTCAAGAGTGGCTTATGATCCGTATGAATACTCACGCTATTGTGTCCATAAATAAAGAGATGGAAGCGGTTGAGGGCGAAGCACAAGGAGAGCATTTCTTTCTCTATTTGACTATAGTTAGCTTCGGCGCTGTTGAGGCTCCTCGACGCAAAAGCAACGGGCTGTCCATTTTGCAACAGACAGCATCCAAGACCATGGCAGCTTGCGTCACACTGGATCACAACATCCTGCGTTGGATCAAAAATCTTCAAGGTTGGGGAATTGGTTACCTGAGTTTTGATTTTATCAAAAGCATCCTGTTGCCTCTGCGTCCAGTCAAACGAAGTACCTTTCTTCAGGAGTTCCCTCAAAGGGGCTGTGATTTGTGAGTATGATGGGATAAATTTGTTGATAAAATTTACCGCTCCTAGAAAACTTTGTAGCTCCCTGACGCTCTTAGGATTTTCCATTTTATTAATAGCCACAATTTTTGATGGATCTGCCCTTATCCCATTAGGTGTGAAAATAAGACCCATATAGCGCACTTCGTCTGTTTTATATTGAAGTTTGGATTTGTTAAATTTTACGTTATTCAGTCGGGCTCGTTGTAGTACAGCATCCAAATTGCGGTCATGTTCCAATTCGGTTGATCCCGTCACAATAATATCATCGAATAGTACTTGAACACCTTTCAAGTCACCAAATATTTTAGTGTTTTCTCTATGAAAAATCTCTGGGAAACTTGAAAGACCATAGGGCATCCTTTTGTAGGAAAATCTTCCAAATGGTGTTATCATGGTGCAAAGTTTTTGTGACTCCTTATGGAGCTCGAACTGATGGAACCCCTCCCTCATGTCTAGAACGGTAAAGTATTTTTTCCCGCCAAGGTTTGAGGTCAATTCTTCGGGAGTCGGGATACTAAAATGCTCACGCATCAGGTATTTATTGAGTGGAATAGGGTTGAGACAGAGGCGAACCGCTCCGCTCTTTTTCTCCACTATCACTATATCGTGTACCCACTCTGTAGGTTTATCCCTCTTTTCGATTATATCTAATTTTATGAGGCGATCCAGTTCGATTTTCAATTTCTTCTTTAAAATCTCGGGTAAGCGTCGCGCTGAACGCACCACGGGAACGGCATCTTCACTTAATCTTAACTTTACTTTAAATGGAAGCCTGCCCAATCCAGTGAACAAATCCTCATTTGTTTCTATGAATTTGCTCTTTTTATTGTCAATTTTCGAGATTCGGGACTCCAGTTCTTCTTCCATTTTTACAAACGTTTCGAATTTTCGGTTTGTTATTTGTACTGAGTCTGGCGATTGGTTTCTCTGAGCCTGTTGCTCGTTTATTTCATATATTCGTTGCAGGAGGTCAAATTTAACACAGGACGTTCCCCCAAAGATAGGTACAGCATCGTAATCCACAATGACAAAATCCAAATCCGCATTTTTATTTTTATATGCGCAATTCAGGTTCGCTTCACCAATTGGCTTTGTTGTGAAACCGCCATACGATTTTAATTTAATGCTTGTTTTATTAAGCTTAGAAGTTCCTTTTACTTCAGTAAATATTTTCATCGGCAGAATATTAACGTCGCTAGCAGTGTCTAGCTTAAATTTAATGAGTACACCATTGACAGCAATAGATTCGCGCCATTGGTCCCTTCCAACATTACCGGAAACTGAATTACAGTTGCAAATTACTTCCACACTGTCGCACCCAAAAATGTCAGAGTCGCTTGATTCTTCTTCCTGCAGTTCATGGACTCGTTTTTTATTTTTATTCTTACGTAGAAAGCATCCGACTTTGAAATGGTTTAGGCGGCCACATAACGTACATTCTTGCCCGTATGCAGGGCATGACTGTGGTTTGTGTCTAGTTCCACATTTCTTGCATTTATAAGACTCATCATTCGACCCAGACGTACGTGGCTTCGGGTTATTTTTATAGTGCTTTTTCCTTAAAGCGTTAACTTCATTATTTACTGGCTTTTCCGAGTTCAATATCTCACGTTTATAATTTTTCCCCATTTCACCCGCTCTACAAAGGGTGGTAACTTCTTCCAAAGTAAGTGTTTTTCGTTCTTTTAGGAGGCCTTGTTGCACATCCGAATCATTAATATGGGCAACTATATGGTCAATTATCATACGATCTGCATATGACGTCTTACACTCCACATTTTTACAAACGAACGAACACTTACCTGCTTGGGTTTTCAATTCCGTGAGATACTTATCGAAAGATTCACCGTCTGCGTGGTTAATTCTATTGAACTTGAATGTCTCAATGGCAAGATTCACAGCTGGTGTACAATATTCGTCGAACTTCTGAAGAGTTTTCTCGAGAGTCTTGCGGTCGTCGTCGGTAAAAGTGTCGAATATTTCCACTGCATCTTCACCCATGTGACTCAGTAGGAGGGCAATTTTTAATCCTTCATCTGTCCCTTTGTCTTTCCCCGTGGCTCTCATATTCAACAGGAACATACTTTTCCATTTGGGCCATCTTACGGAAATCGTGTTGTCGAAGACAAAAGAAGAGATCTTGAAAAGCGGACCTACATTCAACATCGGAGTGGAAACGCTCGCAAGTCCCAAACTTGCCATTATCACTAATCAGCGAGGGTTCACTATTAAAAGCAATCACCGATTCACTTCGCGATAAATACCTGACACCATGTATTATTATTACGAGGGAAAAGACAGAAAACGCCGGTGGTATAAAAGGAACGTAACAAGTGCTTTTTAATTAATTATGAGAACATACGAGATAATGTTATCAAATGATAAAGCCGTGTCGGCCCGACACAACGCACTCTGTTGAGGTATAAAAAGACTGTTTATGCTACAGGATATTCCAAAATGACAGTTTTGTAATTTGGCATTGAAAATGTGTAGTTAAAATTGGTCAAATTTTGAATTTTAGGTGTTTTTTGAACTTGCCGTTAAATTTTCCACAACTTTGATTCCTAGACTGTTTGGAGGAGACCAGTACGTTTGCTGGACTAGGACTACGAGTAAATCCCCCACAGTACCCTGATCAAGACAAAGCGACCCATAAAAATTACAGTTGACCATACTTCCCCTTGATCCCCACAACCCGCCCTTGAGGTATATATTGTGAAATAAATTGATTGATTGATTGAGTACTTTTGATGCTACCGACGACAGAAAGCCGTCAAATTCAATGTTCTTTAATTAGTCTCATGGTAAGGTTATTGCTAAGATGCGTTGTTTTGGATTAATTTAGGAGTTATAAATAAATACTGAAGAAAGTTCAATAATTTGGCCGTATTGAGGGCAACAAAAATTATTTTAAGCTCAACTCCTGAAGGGGTACAAAAGATTACTCGTTTGCAATCGGATCTTGGGGGTTTAGAATGATTTCCAGCTTCCCCTGGTCACTTCGACGTCCTTTCTGGGTTAAAAATGAAAATCGGGACTGTCAGAGAATTTTGAGAGGTTGTGGATGGTTCGGGAGATGCAACAGTAAGTTCGGTTTATGAAGGTTGCCCTGTCGATCTGTGTGACATTGAATGGACGTCCTCTGAGAGATACGAGTTTTCGTTACACGAAGTCTCGTAAGTCATTCTTGAAGATGATGTGGTTCCTGCTATCTCCTTAAGCGGGGTCCGGGTTAATTGAGATGGTAAGATATGGAGGCCCAAGGACGTGATACGCGAGCTTAAAAGTTGACCGATCTCCGGTTCAATTCTATTGAATTATGAAGAACATCACGCAGCTCAGAAGATCCCTGAAAGGCGATAAAAAGTTGTCTTAACTTCTCCCTTTTTTTCCTCTTCGTGACTTCCTTGGCATTTCAATGACACTTGTAAAACCCTAGTGTGTTCGTAAAATTAACACCGAAATCGAATCTCAGGCAATTCCGAGACCTAATCGTAACGGACCTTGAGTTGGCTCGTGAACCCATAAATTTAACGAACATAACTCGAAATATTATTTCAGAATAATTTTCAAAGACCGTGGTCACATACGTGGGAGTCAAGTCACATCAGGAGCGTAGCTTGGCTCTGGGCAATGGGGTACCGCACTCAAATCCCCCCACCCCCACCCCCCGGACCCACACAGAGAGAACTAACGTCTGATGTTTCATCTAACAAGATTGAGATAAATTCTGACTTAGCCAGAACAGATTTAGTGTCATCTAGAATGACTCTAGCTAAGATCATTTTGGATGGCAGGGAAGGTCCCTTTGAAAATTGTTGCCGTTTTCAAATGATCTTCCAATGGCTGGTCATAATCTTCTAGGAAATTTAATAATTCGAGGTAATTTCCTTTGTTATGAGAAGAGGAAGAGGAGTCGTCATGCCCTCTAAAAGGCAGTTCCTGTTCAGCCAAGAAAAGAATGCATTCAATAATCCGAACCATAATCTCCCTGTTTTTTTTTTTTTTTTTACGTTCTCATTATGAAAAGGGATTTGTGCAGTTTGTTGCACCTCCAACAAAAGAATAATGCGAAGGTTCTTACCAAATTTTAATACATAAAGCAAGATTTTTGCGGTTCCCCAGTGCCACAATCAGATCATGGATCCATGCAATCAGATACTTCTTCATCGTAGATGACTTGGCTTCGGCCATGGATTCGTGATTCAAAGCAACCATCAAAGGTAGGTAGCATGGAAGACGGAATTCTTCCATGGGTAGGTAGGTACTCGTAACTGCAGGTAATTTTCAATTATTTTTCAATTAAATATTGAGAAAAAAAAATATTCTCGCGCTATCTGCGCTTCCCCTGCCTCTACGCCCCTGAGTCACCTTCACACTACGGTCCTGAAAGTCCACAACATCGATGTTAGGTACCAATATATCGCCAAAACACACAATTTCCGTACTAATTGCTTTAATATCCCCAACAGCTTCATACAAAGGCTCACGAATTGGACGTGAAATGAAAACGACTCGCCCAATATTTTCGATCGGTCTATCTCCGTTCACGTTGGCCCCACTCCCTCACTGTTAGTTCCCATAGTTCGCTTCTCGTTTGGAAAACGGATTTGATAAGATATCAACCTATAGTTTGGACGAAATTGTTCAAAAAAATTCGAAAAATCTTTTTGCGCACTTTTTCCAATAATGTGGCCTTATACAGCTCTGTGCCAATGCATACAGGGTACAAATCCGTTTTCAGAATTTTGACTGGTGAAAAATTACGATCGTAATAGTTTATTTCAGAAATTGGTGCTGAGAGGGATGGCACCTAAAAGCCTTAAGCCGTAACTCTTCACCTCCGCTCTATAAATTGAGCGCCTACTGTTCCTGTCACATATTACTATTGTTTAAGTTATTAACTGAAGTCCAAACTAAAATGTAGTACTTACCTACAAATAATTTTCAAAATTCAAAAATAAATAAATAAAAGGTGGTCAGCCACGTTGATAGTAGATAACATCTCACCCAGCTAGCGCACTACAATGTATGTCATGAAATCACGATACCCTCTTCTGCCCTGAAGATTTACTTTTTGATTCACGTTGCGAGTTTCGGTACTCAGTGCCTCACACAGAGGAAGAATGAAAGTTACAATTTACAACCTAATCTAGAATTCGAGTCCTAAAGGTTGAGTGAGGTGTTTGCGAGGCGGGAAACGTTTTCTTAACTATAGCAATCCGTCATGATTAAAACTTTAAATGACGTCAGGCAATGTTTGTTACAAAAGTGCTCGCCTCAAGACCTTATTAAACATTCCCTGTCACGGTATATCTTAATATTAAAGGTGTTTAATAAACTTCTATCCGGCGATGGAGAATCGGGTCAATGCTTCATTCTTCCCTCCCAGCGGGGTGTGTTGTCGATACAACGTTGAAATATGAAAAAAGTGAAAAATATAATCGCTGAATTCTTAAAGGTTGTAATGCATGATCCAAGTTTTATCAACTTCCATGCATCTTTGATGAACAGCAACAATTTTTGCAAACTCATTTTTTGACACAAATGACCCGTTTCCCAAGACTATGATTGACAAGAAAACATTTTCTTCCCCAAAAATTTCGAAAATTAAAAATTCTTCTTGAAATAGTTTTTTTCCAACTTCAGTCCTTTAGAACAAAAATCTGCTCCACTCTATCAAAGGGAAGTGTAGAAAGCAACACACCCTAAAAATTTTGAACGAAATCGGATTTCGTTCAAATGACCCATTATAATGAGTAATTTGTGAAGAAAATGTGAATTTTTCATTGGACCATCACGCACACACACCCAACTTAAACACCTTACACGCTTGCACCATAGTCGCCTGATGGGTAATACTATGTAAATAAAACATTGATTGATTGATTGAAAGTTGCGACTTGCGCCGGTTTAATGTGCGATAGGTTCACTCGAGTTACCATTGGTTCAGTGCTCTAGAAACGAATCACAGATTTTTGATACCGATTAGTCAATCGATAATTCATTTATTAATAATTAATAAATAAAATAATAAATAAAAATTAGTAAATAATTATTATTTACTAATCTAACAACAGTCTGATTAAAATCAAAACCTTACTCATTGTAATCTCGTAGTTTTCTCGTGATTATTTTATTTTTGACATTTTCATGTCTTTCATGTGGCACATAACTCAAAAACCGTTACGAAAATTGACTACCTACGAAAATTGTCCCAAATGAGTTTCTGACGATTTCCGCGTACAACCGAGTCGTTGCTAGGGGGATAGTACTTCGTCATTTGTCATCAGACAAAAACCGTTCACCATTCGTTGGAAACCTATCGATTTATAGAACCAGAATACATTCCTCTCACTCGGTTGTCGCCCTTCGAAAAGCTGAGATATGCGCATGACTTGATACGAAGTTTGTTTGCACACAACATTATGGTCGTTAGGACATGACATGAAAATGTCTCAATGTGTTGCACACTCGTATTCAAGCGTTTTTTTTAGCATGGAACATGCTTTAGCCTTGGACTAACTAGCCGAAAAATGTCACGCGGAAGTGTCACGAAATTTTGACATTTTATGTCTTTACTCTGGCACATAACTCGAAAAACGTTACACAAAAGCGTCAAACGAAATCGTCACGAAAATTTCTGATGATTTTCGCTTACAACCGATTCGTTGCTACGGAACTTTATCTTCGCCAGTTATCATCGTACAAAAATCGTTCACCACTCGTTGGATAGCTCTCGTATTACCTAACCATATTACGTTAACCACTGTGGAGTGCGTGGTTAACATTAATTGTTTACACACAGGTGATCATTCTCAATAATTTATATTGTCTATACGAATGCAAGCTTCATAATTTATGATGAACCCTACAATTAAGTATAACAACTACGCTACTGGGGTAGGTGATGTAGCATTGTTCGAAGGTTCTTGAATCACTTCTTTAAAGACATAAAATGTCCCAATGTGTTGCAGACTCGTATGCAAGCATTTAATTCTCGACTGTATCAACAACAGGATGGAGTTGACATTCTTTTGACATTTTCATGTCTTTGCTTTGGCACATAAACTGAAACGGGAAAAATTTGTTCCCTTGATTCACCCTTTCCCTCAGATCACGTCAGAACACAAGCGACAGGCGGGCCACTACGTCAGACGCACCTATGACGCACGAGCGTATGACGTCAGACGGCTGGCAGGAGGTCAACTAGTACCTACGTCAGAGCCTATGACGCACGAGCGTATGACGTCAGACGGCTGGAAGGAGGCTAACTAGTACGTCACAGCCCTTGCCGTAAGAGCCTATGACGTCAGAGGGCTGGCTGGCTAGGTGATCGGGTTTTAAAAGCCTCTGGAATTCCGCGCCTTCATTTTAACTATGATTTTCACGTACAACCGAGTAGTTGCTAGGGAAATGAAACTTCTTTCATTTTCATCGGACAAAAATTGTTTTCCATTCGTTAGAAAGCTCTTGATTTATACTATAACTATATAAATTGATACTATAACTATATAATTGATTTATATGTTAATTTAATTTAGTTTAACATAATTTAATTTAATTTATGTTATTAATAGAATCTATTAATAACATTGTTTACTACATCTGATGTAGTAAACAATGCCGCTTGTTTTGTGATCACTTGGTTGTCATGTTCGTTACAATAGACGCTAAGAAACTGTTCAATAAGTTTAAGGTGGTAGCCAAACTACAATAACGTTTATGGAACGATCCCCGAACGAGAGTTAACGTTTATCGATCGATCCATGAACCATCCAGAATTTGGACTATCAAAATTCGAACATTCCGAATTACTGAAAGCAGCAAACAATAAGAAAGCGCGGCTAAAGCATGTTCCATGTTTCTTGAATTTTAGCCGTAGGCTGTAAGCGAAAAGCAACCGGGGGTCCAGGGGGCCGCGCGGCGCCGAGTTTTTTTTTTTGTAATCATAGATCTTCTCAAAGGTGGAGGGTGGAGGAGAAGGGTGGAGGGTGGTGAGAAGAGGGTGGTTTGTGGAGGAGAAGAGGGTGGAGGGAGGAGGGAGGAGTGGTGAAGAAGAGGGTGGAGGGAGATGGAGGAGAAGAGGGTGGAGGAAGGAGGTGAAAGGGCCGGCGTACGGTGGGGGGAGGAGATTTGTGGCCGTCGGTGGTGGGAGGAGGTTGGACAACTAGGTATCGAGAGGATAACGAGATCAAAAGCCCATAACGAAATCACAAGCCCATAACGAAATCTTAAGCCCATAACGAAAACTCAATCCCATAACGAAATCTCAAGCGGATAATGGGATTGGGGGGGGGGGGGATTTCTTGTTTTGTCTAGATTATGATTGGATTCAGCGCAAAAATTCCTATAAGCTTATATCCTTATCTCAAAACCCCCAAAGAATGACTTAGGCTATGTTGCATCTTCATCCTCGAGATGGTTTTATGTAAAATGTCTCCATATTTCTCGTTTTATTACAAATTTTGTCTCCTGTTTTGCCGAGTAACACCTCAGTTTATAGGTTTTTCAGCGCTGAACACGATGGTGAAGTCACAATTACGATATCTCAGATTAGAGCCGATTAATCATGAAGAACATCCACGTAACAACCGCGTTTCATCTTCAAAGTGCTCCAGTGTAAGAACGGAAAGAACACAAAATTTTCTATCCTGCTAATGAAAAAGACATTTTTCTTGAATGAAAAATGAACTTGAAAAGGAAAATTTGTCAAATCGTAGAAATTTCCACTTTTTTCAAACGCTCATAGACCCATATAATCCGGCACGAGAATGTTAGCCTGTAGTCCTAAGAGCTTTTGCGCGAAAATATCAGCTTTCCAATGGTATGAACAAAAACATGGGGTTAAAAAATTTTTTTCTTTGGGCGATTCCAATGGTTCATTATTGAAGATAATAAACCAAGATTTTGCAATGCAATTTTGAGGGAGAAAATCACGTTTGAATAAAGAAAAACGTGGTTTTTCAGAGGAATGTCCGGTTTTCCACAAAATTATTGGCTCGTCATGTGAAAAATCAATCAATCAATCAATGTTTTATTTACATAATATTGCCCATCAGGCATCAGTTGGTTGTCGTTGTTCGCTTCCACACCACGCCAGTATCATTAATCTACCCTGAATATGGAGATATGATGCTTGTTTGTGGCTACACAAACCAGATCGCTAGAGAAGCTGTGAGGGAATATCAACCCTAAATAGATAGCGGCTCCCCTTAATTTACTACTGCAACCAGCCTCATTCTTCAGCTTGTCCTCCTTTTGTCGCTAAAGTGACCACCGACCCTGCTGATTTCCAAGCTTTGGGTTTCAAATTAGCGGAACCCGCACACGTTTCCCGTACAAGAGCTGTCGAAATGGTCCTAATCAGTTACGCCTCAGGTGGACCGGCTCGTTGATCCCATTGTGCGACTTGTTAATTGTCAGCACTTGGTAATCAGATGGAGGCTTTAAAGTGTACAAGTGGAACCCCTTTGTTTGCAACGCGTGTTGCAACAAGTGTTAGACACTGGTCATCTTGCCAAACTGGAACAACCTACTGTGCCGACATTATTCAGACCTCAAATGGGTAGTATGCATAATAATTCTACCTTACCCGTTTATACTTTACTCGTTTCAAAATGTTGTATATCCCAGACTAAACCTAACTCCCACTTCATGAAGCCCGCAGATATACCTATAACATGCTAAGTTTATAATTCCTTGCCAACTGATCTTAGAGAACTAGGGACCCTAGTGATTAGTCCGACTCTGTCTTCAAGAGGATTTTATGATGAAATTGGAGAATCACCCTTGGAATATAGATATCTGTGAAAAAGGCCCCATTTACGACACCGTTCCATGAAATCTACAAAAATTATGACCACAAATATACAACTCCAAATTATTATTAACTTCAAATCACCCAGCAGTTCACAAACATGTCGCTCTCCCTAGTCCAGTCTGTACAAATGGTTGAAGAAAGTCTGGCAGAAAGCATAACGGCGAGTGATGGGTATGATGGAGATCTTATTGATTCCATATGCAATAGGGTTCTTAAGAAAAAAGTAGGGAAGGAATTTCCAATTCAGTAAGGGAAGCTACGACTGAAGAAACATTTTGAATTAGCATACTGTATTATGGGAAAATTTCAGATAGAATCGATAAAATATTGAATTCAGAAAGGACGTTGGATGTATGTACTTGAAAAGTTCGAAATTATTGAGAGTGATAGGTTGGGGGGGACTTCAAAGATTCTTTGAATGATGTGATTCCTTCAAGTTTTTCCCCATTGTTGCGTTCATTTTTATAATTTTATATAATAGCTTGACTCCTAAGACCCTCCCCCCCCTAGTCCTCTCTACACACACCCCTTCACTACTAACAGCCAATCAGAAGCCAATAGCTATCTGGTTCTTCTTTCACTTCGATCCACCAATCCTAATCGACCCTTCACTTTGGGGGGCACTTTAGTTCACCTGATAGAATGCACATTCAGTATTGTTTTGTTACTGACGATGGTTTAACGGAAACCGGTCTAACAGTGTACTCATAATATGAAATATTTCAGTGGAAATATACGTTTTCCTCAACATGGGTTTTTTCACGATTTTGTCGCGAGTGATTTAGTTCTCGTTAAGTTTGCCCGTTAAGTTAAGTCCCGTGATCTCATCAACCCAACTGGTGTACGAGCCAGTTTTGACTGAAGGAGTACGAGTGAGAAGGAAACCCAACCGAAAATCCGCGCTCAATATCCCTTCACATCCTCGTGAATTTCGGGTCCTCCCACTTCCCACCTCTGCCGAGAACGGTATGAATGGCCCATTGCCCCAACAGACCTAACCGACGATCATAAAGCATAGTTAGGGGTTTCGGAGAGTCCCGGACTTGACCAATGGCTCAGATAGCAATAGATCCCCATCTACCAATGAAGATGCACTGAGCTTGAGCCCCATTCTGCGGTACGTTTCCCAGCGTTGGCTCTCCAGGCCGCTAACACGATTTTTTTCATTCTCTCGAGTTTCCTCTGAGAGCAGCAAATCACTCTTTGACAAAATAGCGAAGCTTTTGGTTTCTCTTCGGCGTAGGTCCTACACATTTTCTGGAGCACAAGATTTCGATTGGACATTTCGAAATTTCTTTTGGCGAAAAGTAATATCAAGTTTCAAGATTACGGCAAGATGACCGTATTAAAGTAAAATCACTTATCTCCGAATTCGTCAAAATTTGTGAAAAATCTTATAAACCACTTATCTTGTGGGCTTTCCATCTAATTGGGAGGAAGAACAACTTATCTGCGGTAGTTTACAAGCAAAACCACTTGTGTTTGTCAATTTCGACATTTACGTCATCAAATTTGCAGGCGAAACCACTTATCAACCGAAATCTGGAGTCAAGTGGTTTTGCCTCGAAACGCTTCAGCGTTTTTCCATAGCAAGTGATTTTTCGCTTCACATCCAAGTGGTTTCTCCTGCAAATTACTTAACTCGAAACTCGAGACCAGCTTTTTGTTAACAGATTTTGACTCAATGATACCCAGCTGTGACATCTAGTTCGGCTCAGGTGGTTTTTCCAAACAACGATGCGTCAGAAATGACGAGTTTGCAGGCAAATCAGCTCAAGTGGTTTTGCCTCCAAACTGAGTGCTTGAGTTTACATTATCGAAGGGGAAGAACAACTTCGAAGCGAATCGATGTTTTCGATATTTAATCGATATCAGCATGATCGATAGGACCTAACATTAAGTGGGTTTTCCTTGAAACGGCAGTATTGTTCTCGGTCCGAAATTCTTAAAACTCGAATTTTCTAAGAATATATAGGTAAATATGTGAATAGTGGAGGTTGCATCTCTTGCATTTCTTGCATCTCATGCATTCCTTGTCAAACGTTACTGTGCCTTACGCGACCAAATCTGTACCATTCGGATAATTATCATGTAAGTTCATACTTTTATTCCTTTCATAACTAGTTTGTAACTCACCATTTATAACTTAATCATAATAACTCTCCCATATTTCTGTTTTGCAGGATGCATGATTAGGATCTTGTTCCAAGATTGAAACGTCGCAATAAACAAATGATAACAACGACTAGGGTTGGTCATCCTCACCCGCAAACTACGGTAAATATGTGTATAAAAAGTTCAAATTTGCACAAAAAAAATCCGTCCTTGCTCAAATCGAAAGGCTAAGTTCTTAGATGTGTAGAATCGGGCACTCTAAGGAGGGGGGGAGAGTTTTTCAGGGGGGAAAAATTACCCATAAACTCCCAAAACGACACAGTCTGAATATTGACACGTCATTTCAAAGATATTTTAACGCTGAACACGATGGTGAAGTGAGAATTGCGATATCTTATTCTGTTCTCAAACTGGAGCACTTTGAAGATGAAGAAACGTGGTTGATGTTCTTCATATTTAGTCTGCTCTAATCTGAAAACGGAATGAGATATCGCCATTCTGACTTCACCAACGTTCTTATTTATAAAACCAGTAAAATAGGGGCATTTTATATGAAATCAGTTATTTTTTCGATAATTCGCTCTTAGAGCCATGTTGCATGACCGTGGATTTTTTTGTCGTCGGATATCACCCTGAAATTCCATTCCTCTCAGGGTTCTCACACCCAAGTCCGGCCCATACACTCCCACAATAATTCAAATAAAACTCCAAATAATCTAAATTTTACTCGATTAGAACATGAGTCGCTGTTGCTAGTTGGAACGCATAGAACGTTGGTATGTGCCCTGAAACGCATCCTGGATGTTTTTCGGCTTTTGAAAATT